>CM030840.1:15267283-15352283 GCA_018105865.1 Metaphire vulgaris
GTCTGTCTGTCTGTCTCTCTGTCTCACTGTCTCACTGTCTCCCTGTCTCTCTCTCTCTCTCTCTCTCTCTCTCTCTCTCTCTCTCTCTCTCTGACCGCAAAAGGACAGGGAGTAAAGCCACATGACAAAAAGAACCCGTTTTGAGAAAAAACGTTTTGAGAAGAACATTACGCATAATGGTCACAGGTCACATGTTACAACAGGTCTTAACTCCTCTATCCGACCGCTTATCCACTCCATGGCATCTGTGTGGTTAGCACTATAGTAATTCTGTAACCTTGGTGTTACCAATTGTTACCTTTGTGACGTTGCAGCTGGAAACGAGTGCCCCGTTGGCGGTAGTGGTGGATGGTGATGGTGGTGATGGTGGTGGTGGTGGTGATGGTGGTGGTTGGAGGCGGTGTGCCTACAGTGGACAGTGCATTGCGGAGGATCGATGGTGTGACTTCGTTCGAGACTGTCTCGACGGAAGCGACGAACTGGGCTGCGGTAAGACCAGGGGCGTACCTAAAGGGGGAACGGAAAGGCGGCAGTTAACCCTCTCTGGCGGAACAAGGAGGGATCGGACAATTATTCATTCATTCATTCATTCATTCATTCATTCTTGGACGATTTCTATAGCGCTGTAACAAGGCTGAGGCCCACAACAAAAGCGCTTTAACATCTCAACTATAACCCAATCTCAACTATATCCCAATTATTAACTTTATCTATATGTTGCCGTTGATTTATTAATTAATCTTTTATCTGATAATTTTTATGGCGATTAGTTTACTGGTGAACAAATCAAAGTAACGGAAGGTTGGAATTGGGGGGTGGGGGCGCTTATCAGCAGCTGCCCGGGCTCAAAATGCCAAGGAATTCACAGGGTATAAGAGACTTGTTGTAATAACCGAGTCCGTTATAACGAAGTTCTACTGTATTTGTATTTCAGCGCAATTTTTAGAGTGGTATTTTGGATTTCGTTTCTGATTTTGTCGCTGATGTCTGGTTTTTCTTGAGCGCAGACAGAAGGGAGTGCAACAGTGGCACTGAATTCGAGTGTCGCAACGGTCAGTGCGTCGAAATCAGTGCGCGGTGCCTAAGTGGAGCAGAGGAAGGGCCGGAAGTAGGAGTGGGCGGAGGAGGAGGAGGAGGAGTGAGGGAAAAACTGGAAGACGAAGCAGGCTTGGATGCGTCGATAACAGTCACCTTCTCCAATGTCGTAAGTGATATATATATATATATATAATATTATATAACTGTATATAACTGTATATAATTATATATATATATTATATATATTATATATATTATATTATTATACATATTATATATATAATATTATGTAACTGTATATAACTGTATATAATTATATATATTATATATTATATTATTATACATATTATATATAATTATAATATTATGTAACTGTATATAACTGTATATAAATATACATATATTACATATATATTATATTATTATACATATTAATATATGTAATATAACTTTCACTGAAAATTCATTACTGACAGGGTTCAATTTTCGATTTGTCAGCGGGTTGAAGTTTGACCCCCACCCCATAGCCACACCACTTTGATCGAAGACGGCTTTCAGCTGGGGGTTGAACATTTTTATTTTTAGCCGTCCGACCCCATCCACTTGGGAGGTCGAACATTTTGGGGTGTTGATTTATTAAGAGACCCTTCTGCGCTTCTTTGAAAATTCGACCAATGGAAGTAAGTAGGTAAGTAAAATCTCGTGAATTTCTATAGCGCTTTCGAAAGCAAGGACCGTAGTTGCTGCTTATTCCTATGCGCTTGAGCGTGTTTGTGTGTGTGTTTGTGTGTGTGTGTGTGAGAGAGAGAGAGAGAGAGAGAGAGAGAGAGGATATATGCTATTTGAATCGACAGTTTTTCTAGCGCATATGTTTCTTGTTGTCTTTCGAAGGCGACTTCCAATGTCCGGTCGGCTGGTTCAAGTGTCGAAACAGTTACTGCGTTAAGCGGTCGACCGTCTGCGACG
The DNA here is from genome assembly GCA_018105865.1 of Metaphire vulgaris. Taxonomy (NCBI): domain Eukaryota; kingdom Metazoa; phylum Annelida; class Clitellata; order Crassiclitellata; family Megascolecidae; genus Metaphire; species Metaphire vulgaris. The sequence continues at coordinate 15,269,288 of CM030840.1, forward strand.
GAGTCATCGACTGCAAAGCGACGCACAGCGACGAAACCAACTGCAGTAAATACAGCAGAACTTCGTTATAACGCACAAATACAGTAGAACTTCGTTATAACGTACTTGGCTGGTCGGTAAAATTGAGTACGTTATTTTGCCAGAAGGGTCCAAGCGGCAATGTAAAAAGAGAAAAGTGATCTTTAGCTGCCTCGATTCCAATCTCTAGCTACCTCCGTTTTTTCTCTGCGGCAGCATTTAGTTTCCTTGTAAATCACTTGTTCCTTTAATAAACACATCACCACTGTTTCACAAATCGCAACATACAATAGTTTATTTATCTTTAAATGACTGCGGACATTCTACCCATGATGCCATATTTAATATCTTCCCAGCGATGATACTGTATATATGCGCAGTGATTCGGCCCCGTTATGTCGTGAAACCCTAGTCCTAAACTAGATGTGCGTGCGTCGACAAAGCCTCGCCATCTAGCGGTCGGTGGGTGTTACGTCGGGCGCCATCAGCGCCAGTTGGTAAATCGCCGATATGAGAATACCGGAGACTTACTGTAAATCTTTTCTATACAAAGAAGTATCTTGTGCGATTAAAATTTCCACGACGCGGGGCAGAATTATTCTAGAGTTGCTGTATTCAGAGGCACGTCCATAGTTTCGGAATGGATTGGGGGCACATCGACAAAATCTCCCACGAGCAAAAACAGGTTGCGTGTAGCATGAGGGCGCCCGAACATTAGGGCAAGAGAGGGCACTTGGCCCTCCCTGGAAAATGCAAATACCAATAATTCGCATTGAAATTTGAAAACCTTGTAAAAATAGTAACCGTGACCAATGACCATTGTGTTAAAATGTGTTCTGCCCCCCCTGGAAAAATTTCTATGGGCGCCCATGGCTGATCGATGGATGTTGTCTTGTAATATCCGTGATGGCGTTTGCTTCCAGCTTACCGCTGTCCGTATCCGGAAGACTCGTGCGAATGTCTCGAATCCCTCATGAACTGCACGGAAAAGGGATTGGACCGGTTTCCGTCGATCGCCTTCGAGTTGGTACGACACCACAAGATGTAAGATGTAGGCAATTAGCTACGGACACGTCCGTCATAAGTTATAACTGAAAACTGTCTAAGATCAAAGATTACCATTTGTAGATGCAAAGACAAGAAGACAAGGAGGGAGAATACAGGAACAAACCTACTGCATGGAGGACAAGAGAGAAAAGAATGAAATTACACAACAAGACCATAATATGAACTAATGGCTGGGTGGAACACAGTGGTTCTCGCACAGGACAACCCCTACTGAACCACTCTAAATCATATTATTATTATTATTATTATTATTATTATTATTATTATTATTATTATTATTATTATTATTATTATTATTATTATTATTATAAACGACAATTTATATAGCGTTATATGCGTGGCGAAGGCCATAGTCAAGAGCACTTTACAATAGTCTTTAGTAGGAAATGTTGAAAAGATGCGTATTAAGTTTCGCTAAAAGTTTCATTAAAATGGATAGTGTTTTGTTGTTTACCACTGAGAGGGATCAAAGAGGATCAGTAACCCATAAAAGTAATCATTTGTGACAATATAATTCTAGCAATGAGACACACACAATATCGTTATGTCGTTATGTACAATACGTGTATAGCCTATGGTTATCGTTAGTTATTGTACTAAGAAACGTCATCCCGTGTCCTGGTAATGAAAGGCGTTCGTTAACCCCTTAACCATGTATTTAACTGTAACTCAATGTAAAATGGACGGATATATCCGGGATCCCCAGTTAAGGTGTTAAATAAGAAGAGAAAAATCCCTAATTCAACACTAGTCATAGGCCTAGCCACTTGGGGGGGGGGTGCAGTCCCCTATTTGGACAGGGACAGGTCGTGAAAAGCGGTAGGAAATTATGGCAAATCTGGCAGCCGATGTCGTAGAAAGAAAAAGTAACGGCTCTTAAGAAATGCCAGTCGACTTTTATTGCCCTCTTAACTGGACACGAAGTTTCCATAAGCATCCGCTAAGCTTATCCTCATCGAAGCATCCATGCAAATCTTCTTCCAACAATAATAACGGAGTTTTCCCCACAAGGAATAACGCTAAAAAACGCATGTAGCGTAGTGTGCATCAAAACGGACACTCTCAATCGAAGCCCGTAAATATACGCCGTGTCCATTCAGACACAGAAATTAAGTTTCGGACAAGATCGGACGAGCGGTAAGTCCCGCACAGGACACCGTACTCGCTCTCCAGCGAGTACGGTGTCCTGTGCGGGACTTACCGCTCGTCCGATCTTATCCGAAACCTTTCGGTGTCTTTTTCGTTCCCTCTGGAAGCATTTGGTCGATTATTTGACGCCGCTTTACGCTTCCGTCGATACCGACCGCTTCGCTCAAAACTGGTTTCATCTCGGCGATCGCGAACGAGCGAGCGGGCGGGCGCGGTTTTTTCGACGGCCGGAGGGCGTCGCAGCTGCGGTCGGTGCTAGCGAACGTCCATCTGACCAAACTAAAGACGACGGACAGGAGAAGAAACCCGATCGCCACGTCTCTGTTTGGAAACCAGACAGAAGCAATCTTCTCGCGTATAAAATTCCGAGACAGTTAAACAGATAAGCCTATCTTGATCAAAGCAAGAGGAGTTTTTTGGTTTTTGAAGCAAAACATGGAAGGAGCAGTGGCTCTAAATCCAGTTGAAGCAAAAACATGGAAGAGAAAGAGAGTCCCAACTGAGAGAGAGAGAGAGAGAGAGAGAGAAGAGAGAGAGAGAGAGAGAGAGAGAGAGAGAGAAGAAACAGAGACAGAGACAGAGAGGTAGACAGAGACAGATGCAAAGTCAAAGACAGAGACAGAAGCAGAGACAAAGACAGAGAGACAGAAACATAGAGAGAGACACACACAGAGAAAAAGACAGAAACAGAGGGACAGAGACAAAGACAGACAGAGATAGACAGACAGAGACAGAGACAGAGAGAGATTAAAATAGTGAAATTCCAAAATCTACGCTGAATAACAGAGCAGTTGAACGCAATCATTACACAAGTCAATGGGCGATGATTTGAACTTGTAAGCGCTTAAATTCTGACCAACTGAACTGAACTGATGATTAGCGTTTCTATCGGTCATGTTCCTGTCCGGCCTGACACCATGGATCTGACTTGGATCTTGTGCAATTGTGATTCGGTATGCCACCGGCTGATAATGCTTCTATGCATTACAAATGGCGCTATAGAAGACAAATATTAGGTTATATTACATTACATTAGAATCAAAGGATTTGGTAGCGTTTGGCCTATCAGGTTGGATGAATTCATATACCAACCTATTTTCCTCTCTTTCGGACTCTGGTTTCATAATAATATTAGACTTAGGGGTTGTCCATAAATGACGTCGCGCACTTATGGTAGAGGGTTCAAACATTTGTGACGATGCGTGACGACGGGGGGGAGGGTTCCAGAAATGTGACGTCACATATTTCTAATTATTGTTATCAATACCGCAATGTTATGTTACCTCAACATTGAACGTATTTTACACTTATAATATTATTATTTTTACTTCATTTTTAAAGAAAGAATTTGAAAAAGATTCTGAATATTGCTTCAACTATAATAATCATAATGAATATTTTCAAGCGAAACGTTAATTTTGACATTGGAAAGATGACAAGATGACGGGGGTGGGTTAACGCGTTGTGACGTCATATTTGAGAGGTCTGACTTTTGTGACGACGTGTGACGAGAGGAGGGAGGAGTAAAAAAACTGCCAAATTCGCGTGACGTCATTTATGGACGGCCTCTAATGACAATTTATAAATGGTTGATCTGTTCTTTTTTAACGTTTAGACTTTTCGGTCGGAATCGACTGAATGACACTCTCAATGCAAATACATTCGATGACTTGAGTCACGTCAAGTATCTGTGAGTATAGACTTTGTCCTTTGCCGCTAGAGGTGCTTGAAAACTTGACGTTTCTATAGCGCAATTGTTTTAAGACTATTCTTCTGATAGTATCGGACTACTTGGCGCTGTGCGATCGGTTCTCGTCAAAACACCAAAGTTAAGCAACGTCGAGCGCGGTTAGTACTTGGATGGAGACCATCTCGGGACCTAGTCGTTGTGCCGGCGGCCAACCAAGCCGTTCATCGCTTAGGTGTGGATAAATTGGTAGCAGCGTCAAGCTGCGAAGGTAAAACGCAGGCCTGGAGAAAGCAATGGAAAACTACTCTAGATTAATGGCGTAAGCTACCTGCGTCGCCGCTTGCCTAGGAAACTGAGATCAGCGCTGGACCCCAACGTACTTGTTCGAGTACGGGACTGCCTTTACCTTTAACCCTGTGATAGTGTATCAAGTACGCAGATTCCTCTGTTTTTAAGTACCCCGTATTTGTGCTATACCAACAGTACATCACTAAACAAGGTTCATGTACTTAACTTGGAAGATGACCGTGGCAACGAGGCTTATCTAAACTATTCATGGGCGCCCGCACATTGGGGCAAGAGGGGGCACTTGCCCCTCATGGAAAATAAAAATGCCAATATTTCCCATTGAAATTTGAAAACCTTGCTAAAATATTAACCGTGACCATTGTGTTAAGATGTGTTTGCCTCATCTTGGAAAAATTTCTGTGGGCGCCCATTTTAAAATTTTGTCCAGCTATTGTTAAATAAAGTCAATGTTGAGTGGATCGTTATTTTGTAGAGACATCAGCTACAATTCGATCGATCGTATTCTTCCGAATCAGTTTCACAGGCTGTGGAGATTAACAACACTGTAAGATTCACACTGATCCAATCAATCAATCAATCAATCAATCAATCAATCAATCAATCAATCAACTAATCAATTAATCATTCGATCAGTAAAGTAAAACATGAAATTGCTATATATAGAGCTGCTCGAAAGCTTGGCGCAGTGCACCAGCTTATTCACGAGCGTTCAATCTGGGTAAAATCCATTGTCCGTAATCCATAGTCCGTGGTGGTCAAGGTGGTAGTCAGTTACTATCAATCAATCAATCTATCTATCTATCACCTATATACCTATCTATCTGTCCATCTATTAATCAATCAGTCAATCTATCTACCAATATTTCAGTCAGTCAGTCAATAAAGTGACCAGTATGTAAGTTAGTCGGTCACTTATTTGATCCTCTTCGGTTGTGTTTTAGCAATTTGGCGCACAACAAAATCGCCCAGCTGCACAACGGTTCGTTTCTGGGACTTTCCAACATCAACGCATTGTAAGTTTCACGTCTAACGTACGACTCTTCATGACATAGACGAGAGCGAGCGAGCGAGAGGAGAGACACAGACAGACAAACAGACAGAAACAGAAAGAAAGTAAGTAAGTAAGTAAGTAAGTAAGTAAGTAAGTAAGTAAGTAAAGGAGAGAGATGCGATGGTATTTTCAAATCCAGAGACTATTAATTTTATCTAAAATTGTCAAACGCCGTCATGTCGGCACTTCTTGTATATATCGAGGCATAACTGTCTAATGTAGTCTTGTCGATAGAACAGAAGAGAAAGAGACATTTCCCGCCTGCACTTTTTCTCCCGTCGGATGAGTGATTGAGTGCCGTCGACATAGCTTCTGTCCGGGGCGTGGTCACTGGCTGCTGACCACGTGACACCGGACAGAAGTGAAACTAATGTACAGTTTATCGGGGTCTAAATCGCCGAATCAGTTTCTAGGATGAATAATTATATTACCCTTTCTGTGAGTTCTTTTCAGCTGCTGCTCCAGCAAACCCACTCTGCCATCTTCCGCCTTTCTGTGAGTTCTTTTCCTGCAAAACCCGGATTAGTCACATTTAGGTTTGCACTTAATATACTGTAGTCCGGTTTTTTGCGCCACCCTGTATAATAAAAGGTTTATCTTCCATTTCTCACTGTTAATTCTAGGCATTTGTATGGAAACGATATTGAAACGATCGAGCCGTATTCCTTTCTTGGTCTGTCGTCTTTGAAGACATTGTGAGTGACTATGGAATATTGGTCTGCATTGTGAACATCGAAGTTTATTGATAGCAGTGATATAGTGGGGCGGGGATGGAAGGCGACGGGTCCCTAACTATTTTTTAGATAATGGACGCCGTCCCATTATTTTCCCAATATAAATAATTTATTAATTATTGTTATTAATTAAATTTAATAAATAATTCTTAGTAGTACATATTTGCTTACTTATCTTGCTTATAATGATCAATGCATTCAACTTCACCGGAAGTTATGACTTTGAATTTTATTGTAATTTTCCCTTTCTCTTTACTTTTTTAGAGAGGGCGCCGTACCCCATTATTTTTCCGCCACACCCAGTGTTTTTCTAGGATTTTGAATTGGGGGGTCGGAATTTTTAAGTCTTTGCCCGAAAAAGGCTGACAAGCAAAAAAGGTCATCCGAGAATAAAAGTCGGGGGTGGGTGTCCTTTTTCTGGGGGTGGGGGTTTCTGAGCTAATTAGTATGCATTTTGTATGCATACCATTGTCGCATTACCACATTTTGGGGGTGTCGACCTCAAATTGAATGGGGTGTTGGGGGAGGGTGTTAGGGGTGTAAAATATCCCTGGCCACACCTCTCCACTTCTATTTTTGGGACTTCAGTCAACTCAACTAGGTCTACAAAAACCAAATAATCTAATTATTGTAAAACTATCAAGTTGGGAAATAGACCAAGAAGTTGAACGCTGATTTGTGATAATACTTTTGATATATCACCGTTGGCAAAATATGATTTGACAAAATAGTAAAAATTATGTTATCTTGCTACGCAATTTTTGTTGCTTTATAAGCGGATTCTATGTTTTTGTTTTCCCTCTCTTTGTATTTCAATTGTGGTGGTTCATCCTATAAGTCCAAATTGTAATAGTTCGTTTCTGCAGTGACCTCTCCGGACAAAGGCTTCGGACAATCGAACTGAACACGTTTGTTGGTCTCAGAAGTATGTATAAACTGTAAGTTCGTTTTAACGGATTTCAAAATTAAAATCATCGAATGTAGAATTTATTATGTCAAAGACCTACTTCGTGCCGTCTTAGCTAAAAACATAGGCTATTATGAACCAAAGTCTTTGAATTATTACGGGCATACGTTTTCAGGGGTTTTGGACGCAGGAGAACTCCTACTAAACCACTTTAAGTCAAGTTATTATTATATTTTCAGTGTTAAGACGGTTTCTAATCTAATCTAACCCCAAACACCCGACGAGTTTACTTCTACGCTCTTGATTGCGATTAAAATCCGCAATACCTGACTGGCGTTTCCAAAAATAAAATTATATTTGAAATATTAGAATGCTTTCTAATTATTATTTTTTATTCGACTATTAACCCCTTAACCGTGTATTTAACTGTAACTCAATGTAAAATGGACGGATATATCCGGGATACCCAGTTAAGGGGTTAATTGTCGTATAACCGCGTCTCTTCATTTCTTTCAGGAATGTTTCTTTCAACGAAATCGTTTTCATCGCAAGTGGAGCGTTCAACGGTCTCTACCGACTCAAAGTCCTGTAAGCAGGAGGCATGGGTCAATTACAATTGTAATTGTAATTCAATTGTAATTAATTACATCTGATAAATGTAAATGTAATTGTAATTGGTCTGTAGGCATCTCGTGGATCCTACGAATCCGTGTCTTAATAAAGAATCGAGGGGTGGGGCGCAGGACAAGGAAACCCCGTTCAAAATAATCAAAACTTAAATGAAATGGACTAACGTACCGCAATGTACGGTCCCGTGTGATGCATGCGCTACCGTACTGAATGGTATCGTATAGGGCCCTAACGTACTAATTTTTTCAAACCCGCTAAGAAGTGCGTTATAACGAAGTTCTACTGTAGTTTGACTCGGCTCCAACATTTTTTCCTGGTCATTTGTTATTTTTCCTTCAGTTGAGCATGTGAAGTTAAACACGAGGTTCTTATTGGGGTGCATTCCCCCCTCTGCCCATCTAGATCGGGCCTTCGTTAAAACAAAACCCCTACCTTGCTTCTATTTTCTTGCTTTCCAGCGGGTGGGGTCCCTCTGATTGTCCCTGGAAAAGATACAGCGGCCACCCTTGGCGAAGCCACGGGGGTGGGGCGCCCCCTATTTGAACTGGGACCGATCATGGAATTTGCGCAGAAACCGTTGAAAAATTAGGGGTGTAGGTAGTACGATCGAAAGAATGTGTGAGAAGTCCAAAGACGACATGTTTTTGTTTGTCAAGACGTTTCTGAAAACTCGAAAATAATGTAGATGTGCCCCCCCTCTTGCGGAATCCTGGCTACGCCACTGGCGGCAGCTGCCCATGAACCCCTCGAGTCATGCGCAATCGTATACTGGCGCCAACTGAAATGCTGGATCGGTGGGCCTCGGTGCCGTACAAAGAGAGTGGTGGGCGCCCCTTGGCCAAGTCGATAAAAATGGTTGACGAGCAAAAAAAGGGATCGCCGAGTCGATTTTGGCACCCACCCCCATCTGGTCGGCGCCCGGGGCCACTGCCCCCTGCACGCTACTGATAGGCCTACAGTATAATAATTTTTTTATTTTCAGAGATATAACGCACAATTCTATAAAAGAACTGGATTACTACGTCTTTGCTGGTCTTCAACAACTACAAACTCTGTAAGAGTCATCATCATCATCATCATCATCATCATCATCATCGTTGTCATGTATATATATATATATATATATATATATATATATATATATATATATATATATATATATATATAGGCCTATATGTAATATGTGTGTGTGTAAAAGTTTCGTCATCAGTGCCAACATTGATTCCGCTGCATACATTGATGTACCATAGATATGTTTTACTGGGGAATTCCATAGATACAGTACAAGTTATTTTTATTTTTCTCTTTTTTTTGGGGGGCATTGTGTTTGCATGCACTTTATTCGTATATTATTTTTAGAGTGAGAAAAAATATTTATTAACTCCCTGGGAGATGAATCGCCGACAGAATTCATTTTTTCCCGAGTATCACGTGACAGCTGAACCGTCGTGCTCTTCCGTTGCCATGAAAACGGTTGCCAGGAGACCATGTGACGTAGGTTCTCTTTGTGTGTGTGTGTGTGTGCGTGACGTAGGATGACAGACGAGTTTCGTTTCTGTTGCGTTGCGATGACGTCATCGACCGAATGTTTTCCGGCGCCGGACGAATTCTCGACGTGCGAGGACCTCATGTCCAACTTCGTCCTGAGGGCGTCCATCTGGATCCTCGGTCTGATCTCGCTCGGCGGCAACTCCCTCGTCATCTTCTGGCGACTGAGGGACTCGAGAGACAACCGGGTCGGTCCACAGTTCACACGCATCCCCCCTCCTCCCACTCACCCCTTCTCCCAATTCACACCCGAGCGTGCGTCGTCGAGAAAATCTCACACGATTCGTCTAATTAATTAATTATAGATGAATTGCTGACGATGATGATGATGACGACGATGATGATGGTGATGGTGATGATGATGATGATGATAAGGAGAAGGATGCGGAGGGGAGGAGAAGAATGAGAAGGAGGGCGAGAATGATGATGATGATGACGATGACGACGATGCTGACAAAGATGATGAGGATGAGGAGAAGGAGAAGAGGAGGAGGATGAGACGATGACAAAGATGATGACAACGATGACGACGACGACGATGATGGTGTCGATGATGAGAGTGAGAAGAATGATAATGACGACGACGACGATGATGATAATGATGACAAAAACGATGACGACGACGACAAAGAGGAGGAGGAAGATGATGACGACGACGATGATGGTGTCGATGATGAGAGTGAGAAGAATGATAATGACGATGACGACGATGATGATAATGATGACAAAAACGATGACGACGACGACAAAGAAGAGGAGGAAGATGATGACGACGACGATGATGGTGTCGATGATGAGAGTGAGAAGAATGATAATGACGACGACGACGATGATGATAATGATGACAAAAACGATGACGACGACGACAAAGAGGAGGAGGAAGATGATGACGACGACGATGATGGTGTCGATGATGAGAGTGAGAAGAATGATAATGACGATGACGACGATGATGATAATGATGACAAAAACGATGACGACGACGACAAAGAGGAGGAGGAAGATGACGACGACGACGACGACAGCGATGATGATTATCTAGGTACACTCGTTCCTCATAACGAACATGGCGATCGGCGACCTACTCATGGGCGTCTACCTCCTGATCATCGCCGGCGTCGACCTCGGCTACCGCGGCGTCTACGGCGCCTACGACGCCGCCTGGCGAACGAGCGCCCTCTGCCGAACGGCCGGGTTCCTGTCGACCTACTCGAGCGAGATCAGCGTCCTGACCCTGGTCGTCATCACCGTCGACCGGTCGGCGGCGATCGTCTTCCCGTTCCGCTTCCGCCGACTCGGTATGCGGGAGGCGCGCGTCGTCATGGCGACGCTGTGGGGCGGTGTCCTGCTGCTGTCCGCCCTGCCGCTGTCCGACATCGGCTACTTCGGAGGGAACAACTTCTACGGCCGGTCGGGCGTCTGTCTCGCCCTGCACATCACCGCCGACCGCCCGGCCGGGTGGGAGTATTCGGTGTTCGTGTTCCTGGCGCTGAACTTCGTCCTGTTCGTCGTCATCGCCGCCTCCTACCTGTGGATGTTCGTCGTCGCCAAGCGGACGCACAGCGCCGCCCGGTCGACGCAGGCGGCGAAGAGCGACCGGGCGATGGCGCGTCGGATGACGCTGATCGTCATGACGGACTTCTGCTGCTGGATCCCCATCATCCTGCTCGGATTCGCTTCACTGAACGGAGCAAAGATTCCGCCGCAGGCACTCCTTCCTATTCGCCTCCGTCAATTATTAATCTATTAATAATAAAATATAATTGATTGATTGATTGATTGATTGATACTAAACGCATCTTCTTTGAATGCAACTCTTCTTGTCTTTGTCTTACTATTCACGGTTGTGTACACTTCACTTTGTCAGTCAGTCAAAATGGACGGATCATCAGTCAGTCATCCCAGTTAAGTCAGTTAATCAGTCTAAACAGTCATCTTCTTTGAATCAGTCAACTCTTCAGTGTCTTTGTCAGTCACTATTCAGTCGGTTGTCAGTCAGTCAGTCTTCAGTCAGTCAGTCAGTCAGTCAGTCAGTCAGTCAGTCAGTCAGTCAGTCAGTCAGTCAGTCAGTCAGTCAGTCAGTCAGTCAGTCAGTCAGTCAGTCAGTCAGTCCAGTGTTTTATTCATGCCTGTTAGGGGATATTTCCACACCGCCACAAAATCGCCTTCCCTTGTGTCTCTTCCCCTCCAGCCAAGTCAACCCCCCTCCTCACAAAATTTCATGGAGTCTGGATAAAACACTAAGTCAGTCCAAAAGCTTTTTTAGCTCCATTATAATGTATTTAGTGTCAGTCGATGGTCGCTTCAGAGTGAGAATTCAGTTCAGGCTCTAGTTGATTGAGTGATTCATTGCAGTGGCGTATTTACCATTGGGCCATTTGGGTCATGGCCCCCTTCTTGGCCAGTCACCCATCCATTCTGGCCAATCAAGTGCTGTAGTTGTCCCACGTCAATACAGAAAGTTAATTCAAGTATGCAGTGGCGGCTCTAGGATTTGGCAAGTGGGGGGCCGTTGGGGTGGCAACTTCTAATCATGGGGGCAACCATTTGTTGTTTAATGTATGTAGCATTAAGTATAGGGTCCCAACTGGGGGGCCACTGAGAGGGGCAGGCAATCAATAAGGAGGCACGGGCCCCCCTGGCCTCCCGGTGGAGCCGCCACTGAGTATATGCCTCTGGTCTTCTAATTAAACCATAATCTTAATTTTATAATCTTGTCACTCCAGCGTTGGGACTTATAAGAATTATTCAATGAGTTAAATTCAACCAACAGTTACAACACGTCAGTCAAAATTACTGATAGAAAACAGAACACTGTTAGATGTACTGGAAGCAGTAAAACATCTATGATTTTGCGTAACTTACTCTTGGAGTAATCATTACTCCAAGAACTTACTAGCTTAGTGTTCATGATATTTTTTAATGTCATCTGGTCCACTTTCAAAGCGATTTCACCAGACAACATTAGATTTTGAGTCTAAAACGCTTACATTTTCAGCCTAATATGCATACAGGGCTTAATCACAGCCCACAGAATTCCATTTTTCTCCAATAAAGGTGGCTTGCGCATGTTGATGAAAAGAACTATAATCATGCATATTTTCAGAAAAATTTATCTGGAAAATCTTAAAATGTCGCCAGGTTCAGGGCGAAGCCCCTTGACCCCCGACCAGGGGCTTTGCCTTGGGGCGTAGCCCCAGACCCCATTGATTGCGTGATTGATTGATACGCCACTGGATCAATATTGAGTGCGAGTGAGTGAGTGAGTGATTGGCTGATTGATTGATCATTGATGGACTAGTTAGTTGATTAATTATTTAGTGAATCATTGATGGACTAGTTAGTTGATTGATTATTTAGTGGATTGATTGACTTATTTATTGCTTGACTGATTGTTTAATTGATTTATTGACTTATTTATTGCTTCATTGATTGATTATTTGATTGATTTAAATCCAACCGCCGGATATCTATCTGTCTGTCTGTTCGCTTGTATCTGTAGGCGTTTGCGTGGATCGCCGTCTTTGTCCTGCCGTTGAACGCGGCTGTTAATCCGCTGTTGTACACCATCTCCACCACCCGGTTCCTCGGTCACGCAAAGAGAAAAGTCTTCAAGTTCCGCAAGTCGTTCATCAGCTCCCTGGTCGGAATGGCCGATACAAAACCCACCCTCGTCTCAACAGGTCAGTACGGGTCGCGAGCCGTTCGTCGTTTAGGATGCGGCGCGGTGGAATAGTGGTAGGAGTCTTGCCATGCAACCGGAGAGTTGTGGGTTCGAATCTGACCCCCCCCACCAACAGTGTTTAATCTAGGCCGTTTCCGGGGGAAAATTGCCCTTTCCCCGGGAAATTTCGAATTCCCCCCGGAAATTTTGGAATACTACATGGACTAACAGCAGCCCCTAGCAGAATTCCCCCGGCTTTGTCAGTTCCCTCCCCCCGGCTTTTTCAGTTCCCCCTCGGAGTCCAGGAGTCTAGATTGCCCCCCCACTGCCCCCCAGCCACTGCGTAGCGACCTTGAGCAAGTTGTTTAACCCTGACCTTGCGCGATGCTTAACGACATTGTGTTAACAGCCACGTAAGCAGTGTTTAATCTAGACTCTGGACTGTTGTCAGTTGATGCTGTCAGTTGATGTAGTATGCCAACATTTCCGGGAGAAATTTAAAATTTCCGAGGGGGAAAGAGCAATCCCCCCGGAAACGGCCTAGATTAAACCCTACACGTAAGTAGGTAAGATCTCGTGAATTTTTATATAGCGATTTGAAAATAGTACTGCATATGCCTATATGTTTATTTCGTCCATCCTCATTGTCCATCCTCAATTGGCCGCTATGGTCTAAAGTTATGGTCAATGTACATGTCTGATGTCGGTCAATCTTCAGGCCCCTGCAGAATAAAATTTCTTGACGACCTTTCTTTCTTTTTGGTCTTTTAAAATGAGTTTTTGCGCAATAACAATAAAAGAGACAACCCTATATTTCTGGGTCTCCGGCGACCCCTGGCAAGTTATTCGACCCTTTGTCTAAACCCACAGGTTGAGAACCGCTGGTCTAAAGTTATGGTCTAAAGTTATGGTCTTAACTTCAAGTCCAGACCGTCGTTTACAATTCCTTTCTTTTCTTCAACGTCGTCAGTCTACTCGATGCGTTTTTCCCTTTCATTGAAATTCTTTGCAGACGAAAACTGCATGGAGTCCCTGGACGATCGTCTGCAGTCGGCGAGAGAGGCGAGTCTGGAGAGGATGACCACCCGCACCACCGCCGCCAAGTCCAGGCGAAGAAGCAGTCACCTTCCGTTGGAACCGTACCCGGGGAAGATAGACCACCGCATTCGCCACCCCTACATCCACCAATTGGCCCTACAGCAGAACCACCAGCACCATGGAAAGAATCTAGGCGGAGGAGGAGGAGCAGGAGGAGGAGGAGGAGGAGGAGGAGGAAGGTGGAAAAGCAGGGAAAGAGGAAATTGTGGGGGAGAGACGCGAAGTTTCGATCAGTCTTTGACGGACGAGAATCGTCGGTTGACAAACGTGTCTTCTTCGTCTCGGGAGACAGTTCACTTTCTGAGTTTCTGATGCACCAAAAGTGCTTTAGTTGTTGCTGTTACCACATGCAGTGGCGGTTCCAGGATTTCTTGATGTGGGGGGATGAAATGAATTCATATGAAGTTGTTAGGGGGTGAAAAGAGAAGGAAAAATCAATAAACTGCCGAAAAAGGCTGATTAAACGGGGAATTTTTCTCTGATTTTACTACACTTTTACCCAAAAATAGGCTGACAAACAAAAAAAGGTCTTGCGCAGTTTTTCCCCGTAGTTTTACTAGACTTTTAACCAAAAAATAGGTTTCACAAGCGAAAAATAAGTCCGGTGGGGCGATACATCCCCACCCATCCCCCCACGTGGATCCGTCACTGACTGTTACCACTAGTGGTAACGCCAGGTGAGGATTCGAATCAGGGTATTTAGACTGCGCAGGGAAGAGGGCAGAATCTTGAGCGGCTTGAGCGGACGACTCTTTATCGAAAGCGTGTCGTCGCTTCACATTTATTTAATTAAAATACTCACGACTGCTGGATTAGCCGAGGAGCAAAAAGAGAGGAATAGAATGGCTTTTGATTCTATCATCGGCGCTTTAGAAGTTTAAAATAACGTAGAACAGTGTTTCTCAACCTTATTTTGAAATGTACCCCCTCCCCCCCCGCTCCAAGCGTACCCCTTAGGCACATATAACACACAACACTAGACATAGCTATTTAGTTTTACTGTTTTACAGTGGCCCTATGTCGTTTTAAATTGGCATTTAAATACATTTGGGGATAACGTTTTCTCTAAGTAAAAAAAGAGCGACTACATTTTTATCCTTTTCTTTCTCTGTAGTTTTGAACACCTTCCACAGACTCGTTTGCTACAATTGCACGATGCATGTCCGCCCCGTATATAACCCCATTCTCGCTCAGATTTCCTCTTGATACTTTTGACAGTTAGGCCTACCCACATATGCCCTTCCCACCAATCTCTAGATCATTATCTCTTTTTCTGCTTTTCTTTACAGTGTTTAAAGTCTTGTTTCCGGTGGCGGCTCCATTTGGGGGGTCCGTGCCCCGTTATTGAATGCCTGCCCCCCCGTGGCATCCCAGTTGGGACCTATACTTACTACAACATTTCTGGGGAGGCCACTGTTTTCTACCGCCGAAAAAGTCTACCATTCGACATTACGCCGTCATAATCGGAGGCATGCAGGTCGATAGCCTACAGACACCAAAGCCTTATTAAGGATTTGGATTGGATAAAGTGAGTTTGCTGGTGGCTTATGAAATCCATCTGTGGATTGGATGTCGGATTAAGGATTCGATCGAAACGCATGGGTGAATTATTTGTAAACAATGGGTAAAAACAGGTTTTTTAAAAACTGCATTGACTGATTCATTTCAGAACGGTTGGTCTATAAACGACCTACAAAGTATGTGTCAATGTACTGTAATGTCAGTGTATGTACGTATCACTGTAGTATAATGCAATGTTATGCCAACGATGTGCGAATTCTTGTAAATAAACTGCTTATAACGGCATTGATTTTGCTGTGACATTCTGGACGGAGAACGTATTGATGTTGTTTCAGCGCAGTGGCTTCAATCTGTAGTAAAAGCTGTGAGGGTCCACCTGTTGTTGTGCCTAACCCTAACCCCGGTCGACTCAGCTGTGAATGAGTACATCGGGTGTTAATTAACTCGGTGGAAGGAAAGGCGGCGAGGGAAAGGCTGGCAACCGCCCTCATTCAGCCGTTGCTATGTAAAACTGAAGGCGCTCTAACCCTTCGGTTCTCCGTACGGGCGTTGAGCCCATGAAGTGCAGCCTACCTTTTTTAAACTAAGAATAAGCAGCTACTGCGGTACTACCTTCGAAAGCGCCATATAAATTCACGAAATTTTACTTGCTTGCTTGCTTAAAACACTGTCCCTATGGATAACCAGTGGCTGCGTGTTCGTATGACCTCGAAGAAAGAAAACTTCAACCTATCTTCTTACTGCCAAGTGAAGATAGATAGAAAGATAGAAAGATAGAAAGATAGATAGATAGATAGATAGATAAATAGATAAAGAGAGAGAGAGAGAGAGAGAGAGAGAGAGAGACAGACAGACAGACAGACAGACAGACAGAGACAGACAGAGATACAGAGGATTTTGTCACCAAGCGCACTTCTTTACAGTGTAATTCATTATCTTCCAGGAAAGTCAAAAGTAAATGGATCCATATCGGTCGGCTATGAGTGACGTCATCGATGCTTTACGTATCAGTCGCATTTTCCATTTAGCCCGCCACCTGTCGACGTTCTGCGGCTCGCAAGTGGGTGCCATCAACTGCTGTGACGTCAGAGCGGTGTCTTTTCTTGTTTTGGCCAAATTGTCTTTCCAGTTATATTCCGGAACCATTAACAGACCTTCGCATTTTTGTGCATCTTCTACTTCCTTTCTTTCTACAGAATTTCTCTGTCTCTGTCTGGCTTTCTGTCTGTCTCTCTCACTCAAAATCCATGCTACGCATTTACAGCTAGTTTATCAATAGCCAGTGGCGTAGCGAGGGGGCAGTGGGGGCGAACCGCTCCGGGCGGCACTTCCCCTAGGGGCGGCATTTTCGAATTTTTGAAATTTGATAAGGTTTTTTTGCTTTTGATCTATAAAATAAGCGGTTGAGGGTTTAAAAACCTCCAGCAAAATCGCTGAAAATAGCAACATCGACAAACCGGTTTACACCGTGAACTTGCATTCCTTTCCTTTTGAGACAAATCTATAATTAGAATATATACAAAAGGCCCCATTCAATGGTGTTCTACTCCCGTATTCCAGGAAAATACGATGTTTAGACTTCTTTAAGCAGGCTGCAAGCTCAGTCGACGCCAAGCCTGCACAGCCTGCCGCGTCCCTGGCTAGCGAAAGAGAATCTTTTTTGGCTATGACCTACTTAGCGCCTGAGCTAGGGTAGCCGTGCGACGGGCGGCGCCGTCGGCCTCGTACGGCTCTGGCCGGCAGGGATTAAAGGCGTGGCGCAGTCGCCGGGCGGGCGGCACAGAGCCAGGCTCAGCCGGCCATCGGGAGGAGAGGGAGCATTATGCTATTCGTTCGCGCGTTTCGTTGTCTTGACTGGGTCAAAGCTTAAAGCCGCGTGCACACTAAACGGTTTGCGATCTGCCCGGTTAGCCGGAGTCCTGCCCCGGTTGACGGTCCTGGTTCGGTTTGTGGGTCTTTGATCATTTATATCCGTCTTTAGTCAGCATCCAATGCAAAAGTGACACAGTGGTCTTACTCCGGTTATCCTTCTTCCAATCCTCCCAGACGTGCCTCCAGTATTATCCATATTCCGTTGATTCAGTATGGACGGTTACTCCGACACCGAGTCGAGTACTCGTTTACAGAGTACAGAGAAAATGGCTGACACAATAGATGGCTGCTAACAGGGGCGGCGCTAGGGGGAGTGGTCCACGAGTCCGAACCCACCCAGTCTCGGGCAGGGACACCCGAGCAAATCGTGCAAATCTGCAGAGAAATTATGATTTGGGATGGGGGTGATGGGGAGGGGTAGTATGAGCAGGGTCCTGGTTGTGTAGATTACATTTAGACCCACCCAGCCAACAAAACCCAGCGCCGCCCTGGCTACTAACTGACCAAAGACTTCTATAGCGACATGTTGACGATGCACTTGGCCGCATCAGTCGATGGTCGCTCATAACTAGAATCGTAATCATCCATCCACCATTGTCAAATCCAACGAGTCAGTCTGATTTCCCCTTTCCCGGTTCCTGTAATGCCGAATATGCAATAGAGACCACGTGGGTTTCGAATCAGCCGCTTCGATTTCCCCCTTTGCTGCCGAATGCAAGGACCAGGAATAGAACAATTATTTTTCTATTTCTGGGTCAAAATCTGGAACTCTTTCCTTCTGGCTGTCAGATCTTCCAATTCATTGAGTATTTTCATATCCAGACTTACATCTCTTTCAATTAGCTTTTCCTCCATAGTCTGTCTTGCTGTATCGTTTCCCACTGACCGATCTCTGGAATGACCTGGCCGGTCTTTAGCGGATGGATTTGAAGTACTATCGATGATACCCGTGGGTACTAGAACTGGTGCTATAGAAGTGCATGCTTGTTATTTTTTTAAAAGAATTCTATCTTCTATTTCTATTCCGGAAAATTCCGGTCGCGGTTTCAAATGCTCGCTTTCGAAGATGAATCCCGCAAGAAAAACCACCGAGTGTGCACGCGGCTTTAGGATGCTGTTCTTTGGGCGCAAATTATATAATTATTATCCTATCCAATCCACGCGCGTAGTAGCCTACAGCGTTGAACCATAGGGGACTTTTTCGTCGCAATACCAGCGTCATTAGCGTCATTACGTCAACATCTCTATCGCTCGTGTTACTACTGGAAGCCGCCGGCCGTACGAAATCTAGGCGTTAATTTCCCTCCGCTAGTTTCCGCCTTTTACACAGCGGCATCGTTCGGCGACGCCCGTCGTATCCGGCTTGGCTGTTGTTATTAAGAAAGCACACTTGCACCCGTTAAAACAAACTGCTGTCAAGTGATATCTTGTATTTGTAAAGCGTGCATCTCTTCGGTACCCGTCGTTTGCTGCCTGGTTTGTTCTTATCTGCGTTTCGCCAAAGAGGCTCTTGGGCGGTTGTTGTGAAGATCAGCGCCCCACATAACAAAACCCGTCGAAACGCCTTTTGCGGAAAAAATGAACAAACCGGATACGACCGGTCTTTGTCGAAAGAACATGTACACAGCGCATGTCTAAGACATTACGCAAGAGAAACCTTCCAAGTGACTTCTTCAGTAGTTCGACGGAGGTAAGACGTTTCTATAATCAGTCAAGCAGTCAATCAATCAATCAATCAATCAATCAATCAATCAATCAATCAATCAATCAATCAATCAATCAATCAATCAAAGAACTCCCATGGCATGATGCGTTTGGCATAAATATAAAGTATTATAATAGTGTACATGATCTTCTAAGCCAAAATGCTACCGAGACTGCTTTCAAGACCGGGTTAATGCAATACTGGGCTACAAATGGTCAGGGCGTCACATTGGTCGTCTTTGACCTTGTCTGTCGTCTGGCAAGGTCGCGCGTCTGCCTGGTCGTCGGCACGTTCCGCGTTCGTCTGTGATTTATATGGCGCCTGGTGATTGTTATGCATCTAGATGCAGTCGCTATGAAATGTGGTGAACGAGATCGATTTTCCAAGGGCAGAACATCATCAAAGCGACGCAGCAAGAGGACTCCTTATGCAGGGTTCCTTCGGTGCCCTCCCTCCCTCCTCCTCCCCCCCCCCGATCTCGTGATAAGCAGCTTCGAACGCAGCGAGATTGTAAACATACACGAAATTTTATCAGATACATGGGCGTCCGCAGAAATTTTTCCAGGGGGTGCGAAACAGGGTCGTGTGACGAAAGAAATGAAAAAAATTCCCAGGGGTGGGTGCAAAACAAGGTTTTGTGACGAAAGAAACAATTAATTTTACTTTTTTCAGAACTCCACAATTTTTCCAGGGGGTGTAATTGCACCCCTCCGGACACCCATGATCAGATAAAGGAAAATTGAAGCGGTCAGCAGAACGCTGTACGAATTCACTGGACTGCTGACCGCAGTCTGCCACTCAAGGCTACTCAAATTGTTAGCGTGGCGGTCCGGAAATTTCTCCAGAGACGTGACTGGGGGTCCGGTCAGACCAAAAGCTTCTAGTTTTTCTGGACAATCCTTAAAACGTTGTCGCGTCATATATATACCAAGCGCTTTGAACTTAAATAAAGCACTATATGAGTATCCAGAAAAATCTCTGTGGTCACTGATCTATGCCCACCAGCAAGAAATCTGCTTCTGCCATTGGCGTCTATTAATAGACAACAATGGTTTCTATGGTTTCTGCCCACCAGTGGGCGAAGCAAACGGACCATGTTGGTAAACACTGGATACCCCTATGATAAAGAATAATTATTTAGTTTTACCGCTTCGACGCTTCAGTTTTAAAAATTAATAGGCTACTTTCCATAGCATTTTGCAGCAATAAAAATTATTTCAGTGCGATGTGTGAAACTCGTTAGTAATACCTCGATTAACATAACATTTTTCGGACGTGTCCGCGGTCCGTTCAGGAAACCGCGGTCACGACTGCGAACCGCGGTCCGCCATTTGAGCAGCCCTGCCACCCTATACTGATAGTATACTCCACTTTGCAGTTCCACCATAAATGAGCAAGTGCAACTTAAGTATAGGAACAATTCGAATCTACAGCAAACGGCAATCCGTTGTCGTCGTCATTGCAACTGTTTGATTGATTGATTGATTGATTGATTGATTGATTGATTGATTGATTGATTGATTGATTGATTGATTGATTGATTGATTGATTGATTGATTGATTGATTGATTGATTGATTGATTGATTGATTGACTGATTGATTGATTGATTGATTGATTTCACATCATTCCATGTTGAGTTGGACTGCCATGCAAAAACTCTGTTCTCTAAGTTTAACCGGTTTGGCTTCTGTTGGTGTTTTAAACCAGAGACGATGCTTTAGCAATAAGGGCGAAGGTCACAATGGCAAGAAGAAACCGCAGTCTGAAAGATCCAGGTTCTGAGGTTTCCCTTCCTTAAACTATTCAATTATGGGACCTTGGAGAAGTAACGGCCCGTACACAGTTGGAGCGTTAGCCGCTACTATAGTGCTGCAAATCCCTGCCTTAGCTGCATGCACAGCCGGAGTCGTCGATTGGCCGCGTGCGAACCCCTCCCGTCTTCTTCTCCCAAGGTAGTGTATCCCTTTTCTCGCGTCTTGCCCTCTATCCTGCTGGTTTGATTCGTCTTTGCCTTCTAAGTGTCGTAAGTTTATCCCTGCCTCCTTGTCCGGACCTTGACTTTCTGCTGGTTGCGCTTACGTCTTCTGGTTCTTTGGTCTCACGCGCGTTAGAAAACTGTTCGGGGTGTCTTTTTCTTCTCGTATACTCACATCCCTCCAGCCTCTGTTCCTCCCTCGTTCCGTTCCCTCAGCCTTATACTCAGGCAGAGGCGGACCGATGGTATGCGGCGCCCGGGGGCAAAGTGCACCCCTCAGCTCTTACAACGCCCCTCTTCATTTAGTGCTGACAGGCAAAAAGGTCGTCACACGTGTTTCTTCTTCTCTATTGTGCGTTTAATACCAGATTTTGGCGCCCCCTAAACCCGGCGCCCGGGAACATATGTCCCCCCTGCCCCCTCGATCCGCCTCTGTACTCAGGCTATGCTTGATTGACGATGTGCAGTATAGTTAACCGATAAGCCTAGGTATTCGTTTTACGATCTGATTTTTCTTATCTCCTGGTCTTTGCCCCCCCACACCCACAAGATTCGATCGTTGGTCTTTGCCCTGCCCTCCCCCAGAAAATACTTCGTGGCATGATCTAAGTGTTTACAGGCTTGGTGTCTTGGCTTCCAGTCCGCTAAGTAACTCTGGCGGTGTGTGTGTGTGTGTGTGTGTGTGTGTGTGTGTTTGTTCGTTTGTGTATATGTGCTTGTGCGGATCTGCTAAATTTTATATGTCCTTTGAATAAGCACAGAAACTCCATTCAAATAGAAAACGAGAACGAATCTTTGGACGACGTATATGTGTTAACCGCAGAATATATATATATATATATATATATATATATATATCCTACGCCTAGACTCCTAGAGAGTCTAGATCAGGGGCACTCAAACCGCGGCCCGCGGCCCGCGGTCCACAATCCGGACCGCGAGGACGGTTCTTGTGGACCGCCACAGCTTTCTGTGTCTGAGAAATTTCAAGCCTGTAATATTGGCTTAAATATAATTACCTAATGCTGTAGTTGTCACATGCAGTAATTGTACTTCCCTTGTAACCAGTGGACCCACACGAACCCCCATGGAAGACTGGATGTGGACCAGCTTCAAAAAAGTTTGAGTACCTCTGCTCTGGATGGATGTTCAACATATAATTAATTCATTCGTAGACCAAGCGAACAAGTTCTAAAGAAACTACGAGACACAAAACGACATCGGACAAATTAGCATGACCTCCGAATCAGTTGAGCATTTAATTTATTCCCCTCCCCCCGCCCCACCCACCCACTCATGGGCCACGGTCAGTTGGGCTAGGGTCAGTATTGCACAGCACTTTGCATTCAAGGCTATGTTTCGCGCAGAGAGAGAGAGACTACATGATTCTACTGGTCTCTGGCTGATTACCTTAGGATCGCTTTAAAATGCAGGGGAAAATACTCTGTCGTATACACCACGCAGTTAGCCTATCTTGAGAACCCAAGTGCTATACGCACGGATAGGATTACTTGCATGTGCACCAGAAATCCGCAGTTCGACTCAAGGCAGGCTGCACTGGACCCACTATTGATTTTCTCCATGGAACTCCTAGAGTTGCCCACTGCCCACTAGATGGCGCTACTCGTGTGTGTGTGTGTCTGTGTGTGACGTCAGAGGCTTTGACGCCAGACGGATATTAATAAGCGGCATGGACGTTGTTGCGCCGTTGATGACGTAACGACTATACGTAATCTCGTTGCGGGAAACGTTCAGTTTGAAATAATTATTTCGAATAGCTGTATACGGCGGTGGCAGGCACGTAGTGGATAGACGGGATTTTTTTGAGTGACTTCCGGTCGTCTGCTAAGTCGCGGCGGCGTCTGAGGCAGAGACGCTGAGAGTCTGCGATGTATACATCGACGCATTCATTGTGCGTGATTTAGTAAACCCCGGTACTCGCTCGCATAGTTTCGACGCGCTGCTCGAAATCATGCAGTATACGTTGTGTCGAGAAGATGTAGCAGAACATAAATTTCTCGGTGAGTTTGTTTGGTTATTTTTCGACGACTGTAGACGTACGTTAGGATCAGACGCAGTAAATCCTTCCTGGTCACGTGACCTTTGGAAACGAAGGTCATTCGTTGAAGGTCGAAGCACATACTCGTCGTACTGTAAACTGTGAAGGTCACGCGCTTAGAGAAGGGCGAATTCGGACGCGAAAGCGATTGCTTTAGTTTTGCCGCGCACATGAGTGATGACAGCATCCCTTGGCCCAGCCCAGCCCAGCCCTCGAGTAAGTAAGTAAGTAAGTAAGACTGTAAGGGGCTGTCCATTAATTGTCAACAATTTTTGGGCAATTTTTACCCCCTCCCCTTGTCGACAACTGTCAACTTTCAGTTACCCCCCTCGATAATTACGTCAAAAACTTTTGGCCCCCTCCCAAGATCAATGACAGGTCCCAATAGCAAGGTTATTATTTTTGCGGTGATTACCATTTTTCCCCGGTTTTGCTCATCGAGTGTCAAAATGTGGTGGTGATGACCTTTTTGCCATGCTTTTTTCCATTGTAATAAGTATTGTCCATAAGTAGTATTCCATGAAATTTCCTATTTTTGATTATTTGTAAAAGTTAAATTGTTGACGTCAACTTCTCTTGACCTTCCCCTCCCCCTGTCAGCAACTGTCAAACTTTTTCAAACCCCCTCCCCCTAAATTGTTGACGTAATTAATGGACAGCCCCTAAGACATTCAACAATCGATGGTAGCGGTTGCGGGCTCCCAGAAAACTGTTGCGAGGATCCAGAAGCAACAAAAATGCTGTTTGCGCAATCACCAACTTGAGTTGTTTGCCAGAAATTTGAGCTTATTTGTTAACTTGAAATTTTCTGGATTATTCTCGTAATTAGACCTAAGGACCTGTATGTCAGTACCAGTACCATCGAACCGTACAAGACAGGACTTGACGCCATAGACCAATCTCCCCTCTTATCCCTTTAAACGTCGTCCCCCAGTTGGGAGGACTGCTCCCATAACGTTGCCTTCAAAATCAAGGATTTTTTGATGGAGCGTGTAGCGCATCTCTGGATGGTCAGTTAGATTGCTTTCAAAACAAAAGAAATTACTTGGCCATTAAACGTGCACAGTAAGTAGGCCGGGGCATGATTAGCCTACCTGCGTGTGATTTATTCCTATTTTACGAGCTGTACAAAAAGTGTACCTACCGTAAAAGTACAGTACTTGAAGATGAGATGTCTGCCAAGGCAGTTCTTCGTTTTCGAACCTTAACCGCCACTCAGGGTCACCTGGGGGGGCGTAGCTTAGCAGGTCTTGTGATGATGACGGATAATATCGTTTTGGCGTGAATTTTAAATTCCGATGAAGTGGAAGTTTAATGGCCTTATAGAGTTTCGACAACGCTTAGCCAACAACTTCAGTGTGGCTGCATAGCCAAACATTTTGACCTGATCTGTGGCCTCTATAAATGAATTTCACGTCCGAATGCACCAAACACATTGGCTAAAGCAAGTACATTATTATTATGGGGCAGTCGACTTTTGGGGATTTTAAAAAAATGCCGGTTGCAGTCGAGTTTGGTATCTGATTATTGTTTGCTTTGACGGCTAGGATTTCAGCCTATTTAAGAAACTCACGAACTTATTGAAAACGTTCGAATTTATAATTGGACTAGTCAATGTCCATCCGACAGAATTTTCCTTCAAACAAATCAGACTCGTACGTTAAAACTATCATATCGTTGCGTTGATTTTGGTGTCTCACCGTGTCTGTGACTCTGTCAAGCAGGGCGCGATTTGTAGGGGGGAAAGGGGGGATTCCCCCACACTGCCCAACTGCATCCCCCTACTGCTACATCCCCACCACTACATCCTCCCACTGCTACACTTCCCCAACAACTACATTCCCCCAAGCTCGACATATCCCCCCTCCCACTGCTCCAGGTCACAAATCGCACCCTGCCGTCAAGCATGGCTTTATTTAACATTGTGGTTTGTTTCACGTAGAGTAATAATTTACGTGGAGGTATATATCGATTGCGTTGCGTTGTTAGTTGCTATATATTGCTAACCTTATCGATTTTCTGATATCTGTGACAGATGGTTTCGGAAATTAAAATATAATGTCTGTTTTGAGGGTCCTGCTATTAATTTTTGTTTACCGTAGAAATGTGTTGTTTTACAGAATGCCAGGCTGCTCTGATGCCCATCTTCTTAGAAATATATTACCTGTTGATCTGTGAATAATGATTTGTGTTATTTTTGCAGTGTCTTGACATATTTGTCCACAAACACCTGCATAAATGTGCAAAACAACAAGTAGTCAACACTGCCACCACTAGGTTACAGGCAGACAGACATTTGCTGGTTTTATGTAGAGGTGTGGTGAAGCTATTTACGACAGGTCAGACCATTTCCTACACATAATAACTGCGTAAAAATGTACGGTTGTACAATAACATAGCGCATCTGTACCGTAGTACGGTAGGGTAGCTATTGATTCTAATCGCCCTTCAATTGTCGAATACTATGGCGCCATTTAAAGAAAATTGGCATCAACTGAGTGTGCCCGGAGAAATCATGCCAATTTTTACAGAGATTTTTCGACAAACTGCTCACGTCGAGTCACGCGTACTGTTTTGTTGAATAAAAACATAAAACAGTTCAACTGAGTTAAGTTTTTTAAAGAGTTATAATGGCTCCTATACGCCTGTTTAAAAGGTACTATAGGTGTTCTGTGGTATATACCAAGTACACGTAGGCGGCCTGAATGTAACCGATCTGCAGTATACCGATCGTGACTTGAGTTATCTACCATAGTAAAAACCCGGTAACAGTTAGTAGACAGTTATTGTTCAGGTCGTCATATGATATATAGGCTACCGTATATGACTATAGATGAATGAATATCAAGAGCTGTTAGTTAGAGCTGAGCGCCATTGTAGCGCCATGTTGTTATAGTCTAGATTTCAACCGATTGCATCATCTTTTTTTTGAATTTCGTGCATTGATTTACGGCTTGCGTAGGCCTATTTGAGAAGGGAATTAAAAGTTGATATATCGTTTGTATCACAAGATTCGTAACAGATTTGATGAAAAGACGCGTGAATGATAGCATAGTCTACTGTCCTGACGTACCATCACCACACGGTTGATTAAAACGTGAATTATTGGTTTCTAATATTATTTTGCTGAAACCTATTGATTTCTTGTTTATCGCTTGATTTCCGTTATCCTGTCACGGTCGCTTGCAGGGTGCGATTTGTGACCTGGAGCAGTGGGGGGATGTCGAGCTTGGGGGGATGAAGTTGTTGGGAAATGTAGCAGTGGGGGTGATCCGGTTCGCAACTGACATTAGCGCATTTGCTGCTTTGCGAATATTTGCGCTATAGAAATGTTTCTATAATAATGTAGATGTGGGGGTGTGGTTGGGCAGTGGGGGGGAGAAGATTCCCCTTCCCTCCTTACAAATCGCGCCCTGGTCGCTTGATATTTTTGGTCTCGATTCCTGGTAAGAAGAATGCGCTGCTGAAAACAAGACCATTCATTATTTACACACTCTGCGAGTCCTACAATCGATTGATTGTGCCTAGTATAATGTTATCAGAGGCTCGATGCCTGGCTGCCAAGAGGTGACTCCAGTCCAGTTTACCGGAAAGAGCTATAAATAGCGCGGTCTTTGATATGGAAATTCTCATCAGACCTACCTGCACGACAGGTATAAATATTTGTTGAAAGTGTGTGTGTGTGTGTGTGTGCGCGCGCGCGTGTGTGTATGACCATAATGTAATAGGTGTCCAATAGGTTTTACGGGAGAAGAGATCCAAGATTGATTGATTGATTGAAGATAATTTATTTCAAACACAAACTCAAGGTACATATATATATATGCAGAACTAGTACAACTAAATAAGTAACATAATATGACCCTAATTTACAATGTAACAATGTAACACACAGTATGAGAGTTCATTGATAACATAGTAAATGAGTTCATCAGATCAATATAATATTAATTAGCTAAAAATAGCTAGAGCAGATAGACCAAAGATATCTGTAGCGTATCATCGTACGATTCATTTATTAAAATTTAAAATGATTTCTTTATTAAAAATTAAAAATGATTTCCATATCAACCAATCAGTTTTCAGTTTAATACTATATTAGTATTCAGTTTATTAGCATCAAAATCAAAACCAAAGATCACTAATATTGCAAGTAAATATCTGAAAACTAGTCATAAAGACAAATGCAAATATGTTTCATATTTCGATGTCAGATTTTGATATAGTTTGATATATTGCATAATTCAAATACAAATTGGTATAAAAGAATTAGGATACTAAAAGGGAGATGGCTTTTGCTTGTGGAAGGGGAATTTTTTGCCTATAGGCCTATGCTTAACCCTATACATTATCAATCGTTTTATCATCATTGAATGAGCAAGGATTCCCATTGTCTGCCTCGATAGCACACTCGGTAGATCGTCAGCTCTAAGCTGGAACGATCCACGAACGTCTGTATATATACTTAAACCTAGAGGTACCTGAACGATCTATCAGCCTGGGTTCAAAACAAAGAGCGCTATATAAATCCCCGAGTTTTTATTTACTTACTTGATTCGTAGTCATTCACGGTTAACGAGCGGCAAAGATATCGGCGAGATTTCCATTACGTCTGCGGTTATTTACTTTATCCTGTATGCAAAGAAGTTATTGTCTTCCTAGCTATTGTTTGCATCAGATGTGGACATCACAGTGTAGGGCCTACATTACTAACGTGTAATTTACCGGTTAAACGTTAAACGTACTTAGACCTGTCACTTACGTTAATAAAACAAAACCAGGTAAAATAAGGGGCTTTAAGACATGAAAGAGGTAATAATAATAATAATAATAATAATAATAATAATAATAATAATAATAATAACGACAACAACAACTAATAACAACATCATAACTTGGCTGTATAGAGTGGTTCAATTACTTCAGTATGATTTGCCTTGTATGAGAACCACTATATGTTCCACCCACCCATTCGTTCACAGTATGGTTTTGCTGTGTAATCTCATTCTTTGCCCTCTTGTCTTCTAGTAGGTTTGCTCCTGTATTCTTCTTATTTGTCTTCTTGTCTTTGCGCTTAGAATCTAATCTAATCTTAAACTTCTATAGCGCCACTTCATAATGCACATGAGCATCAACCGATGGCACACCGAATCCAAATAATTAAAGATCCAGGTCAAATCCAGGGTGTCCGGCCAGGCACATAGATGCACATAGACTTTTTAGAGGCTTCGGCCTGTAGCATCTAAAGCATTGTTTATTCTAGGCCTTCTCTGGGGGGAATTTCCCCCCGCAGTTTTAAAATCCCCAAATTTTTTATATGTTGGCTGAGAGAATGGAGATTCCCCTCCCCCAAAAAGTGTGGAGACTCAGACCTTGTCCCCCAAACATACCCCCAAAAATCTCCCCCAATGTCAAGGTGGCTAGAATAAACACTGATCTAAAGAGATGGCGCTGTAAAGACGTATGGTTTCGTGTTGTCCTTGTTGTATTTGAAATGAATGTTTAAGTTTTAAAGTCCGTTTATCAATTGATTGTAATTCGTTAGTTTTAAAATTTTGACGCGGGAGTCATCTCAAGGTCTCACGTAGGCCTATGTTAACAACGCTGTCGCTGTTGACTTTGGAAAATCCATTATAGCCACTGAGCCTCGGAACCGGCGTAGGTTGGAGGAAAGATTATCTGTCATTGTTTTGCAATTTTGATTTTCTTAGTAGGCCTAAAGGAAGAACGATCTGTACTAAAGGCGCTGAATGAGAGAGACAGAGACAGAGTCAGAGAGACAGAGAGACAGACAGACAGACAGAGACAGAGACAGATAGAGAGACATGAGCATTATACACAGACTGCCAGAGACAGAGACAGACAGACAGGAGCATTATACACAGACTGCCAGAGACAGAGACATGTGCAATTTGTGCATGGATTTCTTTCGTCACATTCTTAGTTGTAAAATAGAAGCTTTGACTTCTTTGTGCCTGGGATTTGTAATTCGAGTAACAGGCTTTTGAAATATCATCTGTGCGTAGCCTTTAGAGGTCAAGTTTTAAATTACTATTCTTTGTTTCGGTCACTGAATGGATGAACAGCTGGATTCAGGAGTTGAGATGTTTTATGGACCATATTTATGTCAACCATTGAGATAATGTGATCCTGACGAGCATAAAAGGTCACTTATGTTCTTTCTGCACCCCTCACTCTGCGACTCGGCGCCCCCACTGCCTGTGCTGAGGAGCAAAAATGTTCTTAATGTCGCTTCTTATTTATGTTACTAGCCCAAAACCCAATTTTGGCGCCCCCACCTCGGCGCCCGGGGGCAGCTGCCACCCATCCCCTCGCTGCGCCACTGTCTGCTGGGCTAATTAGAACCACGTTCTTGCCATAAGCATTCGAGTGGATGAAGAGGATATCTATGCGACTCTCCTGTCTGATGCGCACGTGGCCGTATTCTTTTAGGAACGCAGCGTGACGAAAACGTTTTTGAAGCCAAAAGTTAAAAACAGAAACAAAAACGGCAAACCATAAAGTCACGGCTTTTAGCCAGCTAAAGTTAGCTTAAGTAGCCTTGCCAACTGCTCTTAAAAGAGAATCTGTTTACAACGCAATGCGTTTTAAAGTAAACAGAAAACCGGCTGAAAAAAGCAAATTTGGTGGCATAATGACCTATATATCTTAAGTGTCTTTCCTTGTGTCTCTCAGTCGGTCATTTGTATTTGGAATTTGTCGCGTGTTGATGGCGTTTTCAGATAATCCGAACGACGCTGTTTCGTCCACGCGTGCTCTGCTGCTTAAATAATTATTTTATTTTTGCGGTCTTTGACTCTTTGTAGTCTTTGGTCGAACGCCTTCGCCTTTGAATTTAAATGTGAAAATTCTCGCGTCGACTCGTTGTCTGCTGACTAACTATTTGATTAACGCTAAGCCAAGCGCCATATGTTGTCGTTATTTAGAGACGAAGGGAAAGACAAGAGATCATCATTCAAAGAAGCCTGAATTAACAGACGGCAATGACAACGCCAAATGGTCACAGTGACGCCAGCCCCACCGGAACAGACAATGGGGCGCAAGAGAAACTGATGTTACAAGATGGCGCTGCAGCCACAGCGACATCAGTCGAATATAAGGGGACGTCTTCCAAACTCTGCTGTGAGTCTATTGCGTTTGCTTTGTATCGATTTGGCCCAAACCCAATACCCCCATTGAACGTGGGTGATGCCCAACTCAGTGTTGGAGAACAGTCCTCCATGTTAGAAATTTAGAACCAGTTTTCATTAATACCATCTCCTTATTTTTTTAGTCGATGTAGGATGGATCTCCCGGTGATCTAGGGATTTGACGCCCTTGGTAGGGGGTCAGAAAATTGAATTAGCATGTGGCTGACCTTCTACCGTCTCTCACTTCATTCCCCTTGTGATCAGCAACATTGTTTAGTAAATGCTTAGGGGCCGTCCATAAATTGCGTCACGCGGTTAGGGGGGTCCGGCCATTTGTGACGAGTTAAGCCACAGAGTTTGAAACGGACAGTAATGGAAAAAATTTGTGAAGATGGCACCAGGCACCGGAAACTGAATCCATGGTTGGTGGTATTGATGTTGGTCATGGTTGAATTTGTCTTATTGTCTCCTCTGTTTGTAGGTATGCCACCATGTCGCTTGGTCTTTGCTCTGATGGGATTTTTTTGCTTCTTCAATTTGTATGCACTTCGCGTTAACCTCAGCGTCGCACTTGTATCGATGGTCAACATCACTTATATGACGGAACTAGAAGCAGAGCACGCTCGACTCAGCAATGCCACCGTTCACACCGATAGCGTAGTCTGTGATCTGGAGAACCCTAACAGCACAGCTACCAAGGCACACCATGTGAGCTCTCATCATCATTGTTGTCGTCACCCATCATCAACAACAACGATATAATCAAGAACAACACATTAGCAACAACAATAACATCTCTAATAATACGATTATCTAGAGGCGTCACTGGAGTTGGCGTCACCCGGTGCGCCCCCTCCTATGGACGCCACTGCAATCATGTAACAAGACAACTTTCAATAATGACACATTTGTTTTAGTTTTTGTATTATATTACTGAAGGCTTATTTTGTTCAATGACCAAATATTTCCCAAGTACTTTCTCTTCCTTGAAATCTCATTTCACATACTGTATTTGACATAAATCTAATATTAGGCTAATTTTCAGTCACTATAAACTTTTGACCAAGACAAGACTATTGTCTTCTCAAAAATTATCACACCTGTCCAACTTTTCATGCCAGTTGCCATCATAGGCCTAATGTAACTAAGGAAATTATTTTAAATTATAATGAATGAGCTATTGTGACTATCAGGATAATGCTAATACAGTAGAACCTCGTTATATCGAAGTTCAAGGGACCGTGATAAATACTTTGATATATATCCGAGGTTCGATATATCCGATTCCTGTATCATTAACATTGTTTTGGCGGGACCGGCGCTCAAATTTCGATATAAACGTGATTTCGATATAAGCGAGTTCGATATAACGAGGTTCTACTGTAGTATGATGCACAATAAGTTAATAACAGCTTTTGTTGCATTTCTAGGACGGCCCATTTAAGTGGGACGCGAATAAACAGGGCATTGTTCTCGGCTCCTTCTTCTATGGGTACATCTTTACCCAACTTCCAGGTGGTATTTTGGCCGAAAAATTTGGAGGAAAACTGGTGCTGCTCATTGGTATTGCTTGGACTGCCATCCTCACCCTCTTGACCCCCGTCATCGCAGAAGTTGGTGATTTTGCTGGCATCATTGTAATTCGAATACTGGAAGGCTTAGGATCCGTAAGTATATTTGTTAACGGTCTAATTTCCTCCAGGATGGTGCGATGGATTCTGCATTTTATTTTAAATATTTTTTGGGTTTGCAATAGACCTACTACTCTGCAGTGATATTAGCAGTTTTAGAGGTATGCTACATATTAGCAGTCTGCCATTCGTAGAACTGTGTATTTACAGGGGACCTGACTAATCTGTTATCTCTGGGTTCTGTCATGTGTTTAAGAGTTGAACTTTGGAGTGCCCAGTTCTTGAAGTGTTGATCAATTGCAGTCTTTTTTCAGCTGTTGCACCCACTGCACTATCAGTGCATTTTCAAGAACCAGCCCTTCCCCGTATGCCCAAAGGTCAGGGGTCAGATTATTTACTTTCAGTGCTTCTCAGGGCTCTGTGCATGTAGCGTGTTTCTGCTTTTAAGGAATAAAAAACATTTAGTTGATTCAGGGTTACATCCAGGATAGCAGGTATTTTTAAAGCTAAATTTAGAGATTTAGAGTAGCATACAAAGAAACACCAAAGATAACCTACTACAAGCAATTCAACAAGGTATCATGCCAGGAAAAAGAAAAAGAGGTTGGCCGAACAGAAGATGGGTGGACGATATTATAGCAGAATGGACTGGAATGGCTATAACAACAGCAACAAACGCATCAAAAGAAAGAACTCCCTGGAAATGCCTGATTCATGACGTCACCTCAACTACTGAAGGAAAGAGGAAATAATGATGATGTTGATGATGATGATGATGATGATGATGATGATGATGATGATGATGATGATGATGATGATCTCGGCCTTCTAGAATAAACCGTTTCTTGCACCAACCTCTGGCCATTGCTCAGGCAATCCTCCATGCATTCAGCTTGTAATATAAATGTAACATGGCACTTATATAGCTCCTCGTTTGGACAAGCAATCAGAAGTGCACTCACTATGATTACTTTGAACGGTTCCAGTTTCCGATTGGCTTTTGCGTTGAAGAGAATATTTGACCAGAAGAAATTCTGTGGGGCTTGCCTTCTTTCCACTTATAAAGGCTATCTGGAACTGCAGGTGAGACCCAACTTGTTTACCGGTGTACTTTTGCTTCTGAGTTGCCAACCATCAATCATGGAGCTGTTGCATGCACAGTATTGCATTAGTGGCAGCTACTAAATAGGAGTGAAGGCAGTGATGTTAAAGCAAAGAAACCAGATGGATTCTTAAGAGGCCAAAAATAAACACTAATAACGTTTCAGTGATGTCGATGGTGCATGTGAAGATACAAGTGAAGAGAAAGCAAAACAATGTTGTGCAATGGCAGTACAAGTGTTGACAGTAATTCAAGTTTGTGCACAAAATGGAATAAATGGACAAACAAAAGTGAGAAGAGAAAAGAAAAGCATAACATGTTAAAGCTAGTTAGTACATGTGCACAAAGTGCCTACCTCAAGCTTGCAACATGACTACTTAGTGAAAAAATTGTAATAATGTGAAATGGAGTGCATACGTAGCTAGCTATGTCAATATAATGGATATATATACGGTACTGTGTCAAGTGACTGGTGTTGATACACAGGAGGTGACTCATAACGTGGAATGAAAATTGCATCGTTGAAGCCGGGCACTACATACTGTGGTGCCAGTGGTGCCACTCGGATATCAGCTTGAGAGTAATGTGTTTATGGTGCTTCCGTGAAATTATTTTAATCTTCAGTATATGGAAACAGGGATGTTGATCGTTGAAGATGAAAGAGAGATATTTAGACATAACTATAAATGATGAGAGTATTTCGTGATAGCATGTGATTATGTGAAACATTGTCAGCCGTGACTTATAGGAAATGACTTGTAATAGAAGATTTTCCGGATGTAATAAGAAGATACAGGCCTAGATAGTGTGCATATGTCAGGCAATACAATTCAATAATACAATACAAGATTGCTTTATTTAATTAACCTTGGCAAAACGCAAGGTCAAAACATAATACATAATACTATATAATACATACTTTGCACATCAAATACAAATAAAAAGTTGTTGGAAATAAAATTATTTTTGCATTACCTTCTGATTATAATAATCTTATAATAAAGGTTTTTATCAGTCAAATATCTCAACATGATGCTGATGATAAAAAGCCACAAAGAAGGGAATTTTGGTAGGCCTGTTGACTTGGATGTCAACCCAGAATGTCATCAATGCTGTTGTATATTGGTTCCTAACTAGCTATCAAAACGTTGTGTGTGTGTGCATTTATTTGGAAACTGTATCTAATAAATGTTTAGTATTGCTTACAAGTAGTCAGAGAGGCATACAGACAGAGGCATGCAAACAAACATAAACAAATGCGTATTCCAGCTGAGTGATGATTGCTAGTGTAGCAGGATATTAATTGTTGAAAAGCCTGCAGTACTGTGATATTACTTGGCATTTGTTATTGCTTCCTGTCGTAAATTTTATTGACACAGTACAGGCAAATATAATGAGTGGGTTGGTCATAATAACAGCACATATGACGTCAATGATGATGATGAAAATGATTGATTGAGTCTGTATCTAAACTGGCATGTGATAATTTTAGGGTGTTGCGTTCCCTGCCATGCACGTTATGCTATCAAGCTGGGCACCTCCACTTGAAAGAGGGCGAATGGCTACCTTTGTCTATGCAGGTAAAAACGCATGCCAGATTTGCTCCATCATCATCATCATCATCATCATCATCATCATCATCATCATCATCATCATCATCATCATCATCATCATCATCATCATCATCATCATAACATTTCAGGGCTCATAATGGAACTAATGCGCCTCGGCTTATAAATCAAACAGATATGTTTTTAATGATGTTAGAAAAGTTGAACGAGTGAGTGATTTGTCTCCAGTCATTTGTTAAATATGCAGAGCTACTATTTGTAACTATTTTGTCAAATTTATGGTAACATTTTGTCAAATTTATGAATAAAGACTATAAACATAGACTGTATAAGCTAATCAGGATGAATTTTTGGAGATGTTTATGTTGTCTTTCAAAGGCGCTCAGATCGGAACTGTTGTGACCATGCCTGTCAGTGGAGTACTCTGCCAGTATGTGTCGTGGCAATCAGTATTCTACGTCTTTGGTAAGTTACGTTTATGCCTAAAGTGTTATGCAAAGTAGGATTTGCACCTACCATATTTTTTATCTATAGTCTAGTATTCAAGTCTTTTATAGCCTGTGATCTCACCAAAGTTTAGCAAATACTTAAACTTGTTGCTGGTCAGACAATATGGATAGTTTGCATTTTACTTTTGGAGATCTATTATATATAACTATCGTTATTATATAAAGAGTATATAAATAGCCTAAAACGACAGTTTCAATCATGCAAAATGAGTTGTTGTATTCATACAATAGTATGGTGCAGGCAGACGTTGCGTACATAAGTAAGGAAAAATCAAGGATAAATTACGAATGAGCGTTTCCAATGCTTTAGTTTAGGTGATTATTAATATTAATAATTCTGGTAGTGTTTTTGTTGATGTTGTTGTTGTTAAGGGACACTTGGAGTTGTATGGAGTGTTTTGTGGGTGTTTCTTGTCTATGATAAACCAAGCACTCATCCAAGGATCTCTAACGGGGAGCGTCATTACATAGAATCCTCGCAAGGACAACTTCAGGCCAAAGGGGCGGTAGGCATGATTATTTTCAGATAACTTCTAGATCAGGGATGTAAAAATGGCAGCCCGCGGGCCAGATCTGGCCCACCAAGATGTGTAAAATGACCCGCAAAGTTGCCGAAGAAATTAGACATGCGGTACATTCAACCTAAAAGCTTTTATATCATATTTATTTGTTTAATGACTGTATTCTAAGTAGTAAGTTTAGTTACCCTTCACAAAATGTGTAATATTTGTTAAATTTAATAATATAATAAAACAGTTTGAGCACAAGAAACTGGCAGAATATGTGCATGCCATAGTGATAAATTACAACACCTGGCCCTTGGGAACCAGTCAAAAGAAAGTTGGCCCTTCATAAAATTAAAAATTTAGTTAATTAATTTAATTTATCAAAATTTAAGTTAATTTGTCCTAGATTGATTAGACCATTGCATCACATGTTTGCCGTGCTATCGTAGGTTCTTATGTGAATGGCTAGTGTTTGGCTGATTGTCAAATCATCATCATCATCATCATCAGTTTTAGCTGGCCAATGCTAAAAGGTGTATTGTACGTATGCATCTGTTTTTTGGTAATCACTTGATTGGTTTGTCTTTTTAAATATCAGGCTAAAATGAAGCTTCCGTGGTTGAAGATGGCTAAATCGCCCGCTGTCTACGCTCTCATGATGG
This sequence comes from Metaphire vulgaris, assembly GCA_018105865.1. Classification (NCBI taxonomy): domain Eukaryota; kingdom Metazoa; phylum Annelida; class Clitellata; order Crassiclitellata; family Megascolecidae; genus Metaphire; species Metaphire vulgaris. The sequence continues at coordinate 15,305,420 of CM030840.1, forward strand.
GAAATTTTGCACACAACTGGGGAAATTTCTTCCTGTTAACTGTGTCTCCCCAGTTCCTCAGATACATACTCAAATTCAATATACAGAGTGTAAGTGGAGAATCAATCAAACTCTCATGTAGCACAGCAACATTATACTATGTCTTCGGTCCATAGTCACTATCCGATTAAAATATAATCTGCAGGCTTGTCTATAGTAGTATTTGGATGGAGATTGACTAGTTTATTCTAATTTATCTGATATGATGATTCAGAGGACGTGGTAGCAGGAAATAAATAGCCTAATTGTGGAGACTAAACAGGTATATTTAGCGAATTAACAACATCTGTCTAAAAAGTTATGAAAAAGATGGAAATCTAAAAATTGAAAGGTTTTTTCTTCGTAGGTCTGTCATGAACCTGAAAGTCTTTGTTTAACGGCAGAAATCTTGAGCATATTACTGTAAAACTTGTTGGCGTTCGCATTCATGCCGTCAGTGGCATAGCCGGGGGGGGGGGGTTAAATCCCTTTTGGCTGTTCTCAGCGTAGCCTTTGGGAGAACAGCCAAAGTTTTGGGGATTAAAACTCCCCTTGGCTGTTCGACCAAACATTTTATTGCGCGCGCTCATATACCTATATAATTCACTTATTGAAACAAAATAAGTTGATGACCTTTTCCGAAGTTGGGAAGCATGTGGATGGGAACCATAATTCTCCCTACCCTTCAGAAAATCCTGGTTACGCCACTGCCTGCCGTCAAATTTATTTATTTGTTATTTGCCTTACGTGAAATGTATTTGTTGTTTCTTGAAGAGCGGTGCTGTGGCTGGTGCTCCATACTTGACAATGTGGTTTGGAATGCTTCTTGGAGGAACACTGACGGACTTCATAATTTCGAGACACTATATGTCTGTCACATACGTTAGGAAACTGTTTGTCATCGTGGGTAGGCTCATCACGTTGTCACGTGTGTTTGGGATAGGGTCGACCAATTTGCTGTCACCCGATTAAGTTGTTTGGGACAGCCATATAGGCCTACAGGGTGGCGCAAAAAACCGGACTAGTCACATTTAGGTTAGCATTTGATATGGTCGTGTTTTTTGCGTCACCCTGTAATTAGCCGTTAATGATGTAGGCCCTGTTGATTTGTGCTTGTGACTAAGGCCATTATCGGCACTTGTAAAATGCATCAAAGCATTCTGTAACTTCCAGGATATGTGTGTACTACAATTTTTGCGTCAAGAGTTCATTTGCCAAGTATGTTCTTAATCTTATGCAATAATGTCGAGTTACATGAATAAGAAAGAGTTCATGCATAGGGTGTAAATTATTGTGTCTTTGTTTCTCTATAGTGAAGGATAAATTAATAATTGCTTCACAAAAACTTCAAGATTTACCACCCTGTATTTTATATACAGTTATACACATGATATTGTCTTCTAGAGAGAAATTTATCTTGATATAGACTAGTGAATATATTTTTGTATATATTGTATATATATATATATATATATATATATATTTAAAAATATATATTTAATATTTATGTGTTCTCGGTTCTGATATAGGTTTGGGTGGTCCAGCCGTCTGCATCGTTGCTACCGGTTACGTAAACTGTGAGACTACAGTTGCAGTGGTCCTGTTAGTTTTCAGTGGTCTTCTTCTTGGACTTTCTTGGGGCGGTTGGGGTGTCAACCACCTCGACATCGCACCGCCATTTGCTGGTTTGTAGACTTGTATAACATGTGTATAGGTAAGAAGGTAAAGGTAGTCCCTTGCTCAAACGAGCGTAGGGTCAAGCGCTGGTCTTTGGGTACTAGGCAAACATCGACGTAAGTGGCTTACGCCATTAATCTAGAATAGGTTGCCATTACTTTCTCTAGACCTGCGTTTCACCTTCGCAGCCTAGCACTGCTACCAATTTATTGACGCCTAAGCGATGAACAGCTTAGTTGGTCGCCGGCACCACAACTTGATCTCTGGATGGTCACTCATTCAAGAATCAATCGTGTGATTAAATTGGATGAATATTAATTTTGTAGGAACCCTGTTTGGCATTACTAACTGCATCTCTACGATTCCTGGATTTGTTGCACCAGCCATAGTCGGTGCTCTTACGAACAGAAATGTGAGTTAACGTTCCTTTACAGTTGCTTTTAGCTTATACTGTATTTTTGTCCAATAGTTCTGGTCATTATGTCCAATACTCATTTGCTATTTGCATGACCTTTAAAGTCAGCATAAAGCATTATTCAAGGAGAGTAATATAGCAGTCTGACTTTTAGTGGTCATCGCTAGAGGGACAGAAATTCTTATCATTCCTCAGAACATGTACTTAAATGAAACTACAGCAATTGAAACACGTAGGATAAAATCCATATGGCAAAAGCTCAAATAAAAGCAGAAATATGAAAAATCAGATGTTCCCATCAGGCTGTTCAAAGCAATTAAATCATTGAATTAGTTTGTATTGATAATGTTTTGTAATGAAAGTTAAATTTTGAGAGAGTTGTTGCTAAACTATGTACTAAAAGTTCTTAATTGAATTCTGTGTTGCATTTTGGTGATGCGCTTATGTCTTCGCTGCAGCAAACTCGACAGGCATGGAGAATAGCTTTCTACATTACTGGGGCAGTCCACGTCTTCGGAACCACTGTGTTTCTGATCCTCGGATCTGGAAATCGCCAGAAATGGAGCATTCCAGAAACGACGGGGGAAGATGCCGAAGCCCCGATTCCACTGAAGGAAAAGAACGATGAGGAGGTTGAAAACCGTAAGGACGCAGACGGAGCCAGCTCAAAGTAGCACACCATGGTCGAGGATGACCATCAACACCACATATTTGTGAAGTCACAGTCCAAGATGACATCAAAACTGTAATGTCACTCCAGATGGTGGTGATGTCAAACATTAAGAATTGATTAGCCATTAGTGATTTGTTCTCTTTGCTCTTGCCAAGGTTTTTTTATACACTGCAAGTCTGTGTGCGTGAGTGTGATAATATAAATGACATTGCAATGCTTTGTCTTCTCAAAAACAGTATTTTATCTGGCTATCTGAGAATTTACAAACGGCTTCAACTAGTCAAAATAAATTGTAGCTTGTTGTTGTCTTTTATGAATGAGGCTTGTATTTTGGGCCAAAGTGTCATAAGTTATGATCTGAATAGCAATTTGTGTAGCCTTGTTCAAGAAAGGATCTCAAGGATGCTACAAAATCACTTGGCACTCTATGGGGTTTATATTACTCAATTCCAAAAAGAGTTTCCGTATTTTGACTGGTGGCGTTGTTAACGATAGCACAAATTTTGATCAATCGTCATTTCATAAGAGATTAAGTACATTACAATGGTTGGCTGGTTTGAAAATAAATGTCCAGCTACAGGAAAAATTCCATTTGTATTATTGTGGATTGGGAAGGCGTCATCGGAGAATTGGGTCCACTGTGCATTAGAGTACATGTATATTTTGACTGGGGCCAGAATGCTTCAGTTATATACTATCAACATCTCACTAAATAAGTGCTTTTTAATCAATACTTATTTTCTAGACAACTTTTGGCTAAAAGTACTTACAGTAGGCCTACACAAGTTCTATCAGATTTAGGTATATTGGTTTAATGGTAGGGACTATGAAAATGTGTTTTTTGCCTTTTGTTGTCTATCAGTAATTGTAAATTTATACGACAGTTAGAGAATTCTGTGTGCAATATTGTAAAAATATTGTTGTTTAAATGCTGCATTGCACACTTTTACAGAATACTGTATATTTTGTATTTTTTATTCATTGCCAGTACAGAAATGTCGAGAGGATGTGTTGTCTCAACTTCGTGCAATTTGTTTTTAAAAAAATTTTATTTCAATAAAAATCACCTACTAGGAAAACCACCATGTACAACTCCACTAGATCATTATATGTAGAACATTATGATTATATATATATATATATATATATATATATATATATATATTATATATATATAATTTTATATATATGTTAGAAAGAGTGAATGGTTAGTCTGCTGTAGGCTAAACTGCTGTAGTTATTGTAACAGCTAAACTGCTCATTGTGGTTGTTAAAATGCTATAGGGCCTATATATATCGTCGCTTTTGATGCAACGAAGACTTCTGATTGACTTGTGTTTTGTGTGATCTTAAGAAGCTATTTGCTGTGTTCTATTTTTTGTGTCGTTGGTTTAGATTTAGAGTTGAGATAAATTTTAGAATAGTGTGTTTAAACATTCGTTATCCACTGTCGTCTATAGTTAAGTTACTAGGTAGGCCTAAAGATAGCTCCGCACTCGAGTCCGAGCGTTGGGTTCTGGCGCTTATCTCCGGTCTAGGCACTCAGCGACGTAGGTGGTATAAGCCATTAATTTGGGGTAAGTTGCCATTGCTTTCCGCACACCCACGTTTTACCTCGCAGCTTAACGCTGCTCCTCATTTTGCCATTGCCCTCTGGCGGGTAAGGCTGTGTCGACCATGGGGCTCCTGCGGGTATCAGACCCGCGACCTTCTGCTCGGAGAACAGAGAGCATAATTATCAGGAATACTGGAATGCCAGGATGATGGCAGACTATTGTTGGAATCTAAAACGAGACTGTGACGTAAGGAAGAAAATCCAGAAAACGTGCTTTTTCACCTAAGTTTTCCTCAACAAATTATAAATTTTGGGGTTTTAAAAGTAAAATATAGTACTTTTGACAAAATGAGTTGATTATACCTTTTTTGTTACAAGCACATATATTGTTGCTTGGTCTGTAGAGACACTTTAGTTTTAGACTAATTTCAATGACAGTCGGATATTCAACATGATTTTGCCAAAAAACCTTCTGTGATACAGAAAAATGGTTGTTATATTTCGAATTATCACTTTAAAATACTATAAAATCACACACACACAAATTTCAAAACATCGGACAAAAAAATTTCACAGCACAGTATAATGAACGCCATTCCATTTAATACAAACAATAAGGCTCGTTGCTAATAGAAGTAGGCCCTATATAGCCTACTGCTAGTTTTACCGTCTGATCGATCAAGTTAGTTAACTTCTGTCGAATGTTAAAACACTTTAAAACGTCGTACGTAACTCAAGAGGTCTCAGCAGAAAGGCATACTTAATTATTATTATTATTATTATTATTATTATTATTATTATTATTATTATTATTATTATTATTATTATTATTAATCAGCTAATTTATCCAAACGCTATAACACGACTAAGGCCATAGGCAAGAGCGATTTACAATCAATCACAGTAAGATTTGCGAAACAAGTGCGATTTTAGCTTGGAAGCGAACGATTCAAAAGAAGTCGCTGCTGCAATCTCGTCAGGAAGGGCGTTCCACAGTAGCGGGTTCCCACGAGTTACCGATCTTTCACCCAGCACGGTCGTCTTAGAAGGAGGCGGAACCAGAAGGCGGACTCGTTTGCTGGAACGTAGCTGTCTCGCGGAGTCTGGACGGGTCGATCTGTGTATTAGCGCCGACAGATAGTCAGGGCAGGTGGTGTCGTTAAGGGCCCGATAAGTTAGCATACATCTCTTGTATGCGATCCGCTCTGGTATCTTCAGCCAGTGTAGATTGTCTTTGAGCAGGGGAGTCACGTGTCCCCGCCACTTTGCTCCAAAGATCAACCTGGCCGCCGCGTTCATGACTGATTGCAGCCGGTCAAGTTGACAGTCAGGAGAGACCAAGAAGGATCCGTTACAGTAATCGAGCTTTGATATCACAAGTGCACGAACCACTCGGATCGCTGCTGAGATCGGGATGTACTTTCGTATCTCTCTGATTCTACGGGGCTGACGGTGGCAGGCCCGGGACACGGCACTTACATGGCTCGCGAACGATAGGGTACTGTCGAAGGTCACGCCCAGCAGCCGCACCTGGGTAGCAGGGTCGATGGCGATGTCGCCTAACATCATCGGTGACCGATTTAGTTCGTGAAATCTTCTCGGGGTACAGAACCAGATCAGTTCCGACTTTTCCGGGTTCAGCGCCAGCCGGTTTGTTCCCGTCCAGCGCATAATCTCTCGGACACAGCATTCAAGGCGAAGACGCAGGCAATCAGTCTCCGACGGAGCACATGAAGTGTATAATAAGCCATCGTCGGCATAGGCATGCCAGCCGAGTCCATGGGAGACGGCTATCTTGCCCAGATCCGCTACGTATAGGATGAACAGTAGCGGATTAATTATGCATCGGCATCGCCAATTATAGCATAGCCTATATCGCTGCAACACAGTTCCGTGGGTTATAGCCATGGGCGTAAAACACGGGGCGGCGGCGGGGGACGGTCCCCACAATAATTAGTAAGAGGGGGACAGAGTATCAATTACCCCCTCCCAGTGTTTTGTGCCTTATGGTAAAATCTGGTTAAATCACTCATTGTGGATGACCTTTTTTGCTCAACACTTTTTGGGGGTCTGACCTGACTTTATGAGCGATTTTATCCCCCCCCCAATGTTGACGCCAAGTTTTTTAAAACACCCTCGGCGGTGGAAACTTCCACCTTTTACGGTTGTCCAATATAAACACCCCTAGGGTGGAAATTGCCACCCCAAATTAATGTGGGACATTTCCACCGTTTTTAAAACACCCTCGACGGTGGAAACTTCCACCTTTTATGGTGGTCCAATATAAACACCCTCAGGGTGGAAATTGCAACCCCAAATTAAGGTGGGACATTTCCACCCTTTTTAAAACACCCTTGACGGTGGAAATCCCCACCATTACTATACAGGATATATATACATATATATATATATAATTTAATACAATATATAATATATATATAATAATAAATATATAACATAATATATAATAAATATAATATAACCACCAATAATCAAATTAATACAACATAATCATTAATCCATTTCTCAGCATCACATTTTATTACAATTATCCACAAATCATCAAGCCAGATCCAATTTACCAATTTAATATTTCAGTCCATAGATCAAATTAACATCCACAACATTACAAACTATTTAATCTTATCTCTATCAAACACAGTTCTACGAAATCCTCTACTCCATTTAAACATAGCATCCCAACTCACATGTCTGCTATTCAAATGACCCTCAATCCAAAACAACCACTTCAATCCAAAACAACCCACCTTTAACTTCACATATTTCATCAACATGTGACCAACAAACAATTCACCATATCCACAGATTTGTTTCACCTCAACTAAAAGTCTAATACTTTGCTCTCTGACTGACAGCAGTGGCGGCTCCACCGGGGGCCAGGGGCCCGTGCCCCCTATTGAGAGCCTGCCCCCCCAGTTGGGACCTTATACTTAATGCTACATACATTAAACAACAAATGGTTGGCCCCCATGATTAGAAGTTGCCCCAACGGCCCCCACTTGCCAAATCCTAGAGCCGCCACTGACTGACAGCATCATTTCATCATTCATACCAACATCAGCATCATTATCATTTGTTGTATTACTCACCACATCATAAACTTCATTCATCAAACACCAATCTTCACTCACATTTTCACTCACAACATCAAATTCAATTTTATCAAAACATTTCACTACTTCACCTACAATTTCATCATTTCCATAAAATTGATCCACAAAACACATATCATGTTCAACATCATTCAACATATTAGGTAGTCCATCATATTTCACATCATCAACATCAAGTTTCAAAAGTACATCATCATCATTTGTTTGATGTTCCAAAACCTTTATCACAAAATATTCCTCACACATTTCAGATTCAGTGATTGCAACTTCACCAAACAACCTTAATTGAGATTTAACAACAGTAGGTTCAACTGTCACACAATCCGTACCTTTTACATTTTTCAAAATGCCAAATGATACATGACAATCCTTCACATCATCAACAAGTTTTGACACAACAGGTTCATTAACAATTCTACTGTCCTTTACACGCTTAATTCCAATACCTGTATCACGCGATGAACCAACAATAACTTGCCAGTGGCGGCTCCAGGATTTGGCAAGTGGGGGGCCGTTGAGGTGGTAACTTCTCATTATTGGGGGCCAACCATTTGTTGTTAGGTATGTAGTTTTAAGTATAGGGTCCCAAGAGGGAGGGCCACTGGGGCCAGGCACTCAATAGGGGGCACAGACCCCCAGACATCCTGTGGAGCCACCACTGTAACTTGCACTGACACATCAGATTCAGCTTGTATATCACTTGTGCTAAGATCAACATAATTTTTATTTACATTATGCATACACTGTAACTGAATTCCTTTTTCCTTTAAGTTTGCACTGAAAACTCAAATGATAATTAGAGCCACAAATCCAACTTTGCTTTCCTTTGAATTCCTGATCCAAATTTTCATAATAATTTTGACTTTGCTTAATATTATCAACAACAGTTGAATAGTAAACTAACAAATTTTGTACATTATTGAACTTAACAAGTTTAGCATAATGACTGCTGTTCATACAAGCATGTTTATCTTTCTCTGTATGCTTGTTGTTATGCGCCTTTTTGTGGCAACAACATGACTATCTAAAAAGACCATAGTATTTTCAAGTGAAGACGGGTACTGAATGTCAAAAAACATAATAACATGCAAACAAAACAACCACAGCTGCAAATGTATCGGTGCAGTCAGTCAGCACTTGGTTGTCAATCAAAACTGACACCGTGGATGCTGGATCTAACAGACAATTATTCTTTGTGTCCATTGCAATGCATAGGTAGATGATGTGTTAAGGTACAGATTTCTTCGACTGCACAAACAAAGTTTAAACCACAGATAGCAAAATTAAGCAACATTACATTCACAAAAATGCAGTAAAATTCACTTATGAATGGCTTTCAACAAAGTGATAATGTTCTTTGAAGACAACATTATACAATTTGATTTGCAGACAATTATCATAGAAATAATTTACAATGGTTCCAAAGTAGTAATTAAATTGAAATAAACCATGCACCAGTTGCAGAACAGACTTTCAGAATTGCAAATAGTAGGCCTATAAACATCACTTTCAAGCTGTTTTTAAAAGTTTCTTTAGAGAAATGTGAAGCGATTAATTCTGATGCGATTAATTTTTTAATCGCGATTAACAGATTAGCGTGTTGATTGTGCATTAATCGTGATTAAAGGACAACACTAAAAATAATATTTCTTGGCTATGAAACCTGACAAATTATTAAAATCAACATCATCAATATGAGTGACGAAAATCCACCCGAGGGTGGTGACATTCCACCATCTAAGACCTCCGTTCCACCTTTCACATAGATAGGGTGTAAATTTTGGGCATTTCCACCCCAGGGTGGAATATTTCCACCCATAAGTGGAATATTCCACCTTTTTCATTTACAGTGCATAAAGACAAATGCAAATATGTTTCATATTTCGATGTCAGATTTTGATATAGTTTGATATATTGCATAATTCAAATACAAATTGGTATAAAAGAATTAGGATACTAAAAGGGAGATGGCTTTTGCTTGTGGAAGGGGAATGTTTTTAGCCTATATGCCTATGCTTAACCCTATACATTATCAATCGTTTTATCATCATTGAGTGAGCAAGGTTCCCATTGTCTGCTTCGATAGCACACTCGGTAGATCGTCAGCTCTAAGCTGGAACGATCCACGAACGTCTATATATAGGCCTACTTAAGTCTAGAGGTACCTGAACGATCTATCAGCCCGGTTTCAAAACAAGAGCGCTATATAAATCCCAGAGTTTTTATTTACTTACTTGATTCGTAGTCATTCACGTTTAACGAACGGCAAAGATATCGGCGAGATTTCCATATTACGTCTGCGGTTATTTACTTTATCCTGTATGCAAAGAAGTTATTGTCTTCCTAGCTATTGTTTGCATCAGATGGACATCATAGTGTAGGGCCTACATTAGGCCTACTAACGTGTAATTTACCGGTTAAACGTTAAACGTACTTAGACCTGTCACTTACGTTAATAAAACAAAACCAGGTAAAATAAAGGGCTTTAAGATATGAAAGAGATAATAATAATAATAATAATAATAATAATAATAATAATAATAATAATAATAATAATAATAAAACAATAATAACAATAATAACAACAACATCATAACTTGGGTGTATAGAGTGGTTCAGTTACTTCAGTAGGATCTGCCTTGTATGAGAAGATTGAGAACCACCATGTTCCACCCGACCGTTTGTTCACAGTATGGCAGAGACGTCATTTGGGGGGGCTGGGGGGCCGTGGTCCCCAAGGAAAATCAAAATATTAATTTATAATGTATCAATGTGCAAAAAACAGGGACGTCATTTGCATTTGGGAGAGCAAAAAAAGGTCAGCAGTCCCTAAAGCCCTAAAGGAGTGCTTGATGTCGAGTGTCAGAGTAATGTGAAGTAACTAATTGTAAAAAGGACTGAGAAGCAAAAAAAGGTCGTCAACTTTTTTGCAAACTCGTCAGGTCGACGAAAAATATTGAAAAAATTTCTCCCCCCAAGAAAAGTGTGAAATGACGCCACTGCAGTATGGTTTTGCTGTGTAATCTCATTTTGCCCTCTTGTCTTCTAGTAGGTTTGCGCCTGTATTCTTCTTCTTTGTCTTCTTGTCTTTGCGCTTAGAATCTAATCTAATCTTAAACTTCTATAGCGCCACTTCATAATGCACATGAGCATCAACCGATGGCACACGAATCCAAATAAATAAAGATCCGTGTCAAATCCAGGGTATCCGGCCAGGCACATAGATGCACATAAGCCTTTCAGAGGCTTCGGCCTGTAGCATCTAAAGCATTGTTTATTATAGGCTTTCTCTGGGGGGAATTTCCCCTCAAAGTTTTTAAATCCCCCCAAATTTTTTATATGTTGGCTGGGAGAATGGAGATTCCCCCCATCCCCCCAAAGTGTGGAGACTCAGACCTTGTCGCCCCAAACATTTCAAAATCCCCTCCAATATCAAGATGGCTAGAATAAACACTGATCTAAAGAGATGGCGCTCTAAAGACGTATGGTTTCGTGTTGTCCTTGTTGTATTTGAAATGAATGTTTAAGTTTTAAAGTCCGTTTATCAATTGATTGTAAATTTGTAATTCGTTAGTTTTAAAATTTGGACGCGGGAGTCATCTCAAGGTCTCACGTAGGCCTATGTTAGCAACGCTGTCGCTGTTGACTTTGGAAAATCCATTATAGCCACTGAGCCTTGGAACCGGTGTAGGTTGGAGGAAAGATTATCTGTCATTGTTTTGCAATTTTGATTTTCTTAGTAGGCCTAAAGGAAGAACGATCTGTACTAGCAGCGCTGAATGAGAGAGACAAAGTCAGAGAGAGACAGAGACAGACAGACAGGAGCATTATACACAGACTGCCAGAGACAGAGACATGTGCAATTTGTGCATGATTTCTTTCGTCACATTCTTAGTTGTAAAATAGAAGCTTTGACTCTTTTGTGCCTGGGATTTGTAATTCGAGTAACAGGCATTTGAAATATAATCTGTGCGTAGCCCTTAGAGGTCAAGTTTTAAATTACTATTCTTTGTTTCGGTCATTGAATGGATCAACAGCTGGATTCAGGAGTTGAGATGTTTTATGGACCATATTTATGTCAAGCATTGAGGTAATGTCATATATTTATATGTCATGTAATTACAAACTTTTAGGTTGGCCAATTTTACGGGATGCAAATCCTTTAGGCCAACCCTTTGTTTTCTCGACTGATTTCTGTACTTTATATGCCTGCGAATTATAGTATTGACTGTATAAACATATATATATTATTGTACTTTTTTCATATAAGACCTAGATCTACCCTATATTCCCATTAATTAATTATTATTACTAGATTATTACTTTTTTTGTTATTTGCACAATTTAGATGTTAAAAATTATTCAACATATTTCTGTTAAAATATACAGTTTTTTCATGGTTTATACTATAGTTAAGCTGTCTACTCTTGAAATGTTGAGAAAATAAATTTGATGTGATCCTGACGAGCATAAAAGGTCACTTATGTTCTTTCGGCATCCCCTCACTCTGCGACTCGGCGCCCCCACTGCCTGTGCTGAGGAACAAAAATGTCCTTAATGTCGCTTCTTATTTATGTTACTAGCCCAAAACCAAATTTTGGCGCCCCCACCTCGGCGCCCGGGGGCGGCTGCCACCCCTCCCTCCGCTACGCCACTGTCTGCTGGGCTAATTAGAACCACGTTCCTGCCATAAGAATTCGAGTGGATGCAGAGTATATCTATGCGACTCTCCTGTCTGATGCGCAAGTGGCCGTATTCTTTTAGGAACGCAGCTTGCCGAAAACGTTTTTGAAGCCAAAAGTTAAACAGAAACAAAGACGGCAAACCATAAAGTCACGGCTTTTAGCCAGCTAAAGTTAGCTTAAGTAGCCTTGCCAACTGCTCTTAAAACAGAATCTGTTTACAACGCAATGCGTTTTAAAGTAAACAGAAAACCGGCTGAAAAAGTACATTTGGTGACATAATGACCTATACATCTTAAGTGTCTTTCCTTGTGTCTCTCTGTCGGTCATTTGTATTTGGAATTTGTCGCGTGTTAATGGCGTTTTCAGATAATCCTATGAGAGTATCCAGAACACTCTCTATGGTCGTGACATTTATGTTACTGATCTATGCTGGTGGGCAAAACATCGCTGTTGCTAAGGTAAACAAGCGATGGATGGATAAATTTTGTATCAATTTTGTAGATATCCTACCATTCTCAGCATAACACCATAATGGTAGTTTGTATATTTACTGGTATGCCTCCAGAGATTTGTAAGCCTTCGACGACTCCTTTGTGAATGATCCCGGCGTATCGATCAAAAACAGTAAACATCGCCGAACTCTAAGTCGGGCCACACACAGGGGTTCTCTGTCCATCCAACAGAAATTCCGTACGGATCAGGCAAAATCTTACTAGCACCATCATATGATTCATATCCCAACTTCAGTCTGTAGCGCAACTTTGCTTCTTGGGGCAAAGAACTTGCGTATGGCGACAAACTTTGATCCAAAACAAAGTTGTTTATACAGGATGCCGTTAGCAACAATCTGCTTCTGCCCACCAGTGGGCGGAGCAACCGGAAGTTTATAAATTTGTTGATAAACACTGGATACCCTCATACTGAACGACGCTGTTCCGTCCATGCGTGCTCTGCTGCTTAAATAATTATTTTATCTTTGCGGTCTTTGTAGTCTTTGGTCGAACGTCTTCGCATTTGAATTTAAATGTGAAAATTCTCGCGTAGACTCATTGTCTGACTAACTATTTGATTAACGCTAAGCCAAGCGCCATATGTTGTCGTTATTTAGAGACGAAGGGAAAGACAAGAGATCATCATTCAAAGAAGCCTGAATTAACAGACGGCAATGACAACGCCAAATGGTCACAGTGACGCCAGCCCCACCGGAACAGACAATGGGGCGCAAGAGAAACTGATGTTACAAGATGGCGCTGCAGCCACAGCGACATCAGTCGAATATAAGGGGACGTCTTCCAAACTCTGCCGTGAGTCTATTGCGTTTGCTTTGTATCGATTTGGCCCAAACCCAATACCCCCATTGAACGTTGGTGATGCCCAACTCAGTGTTGGAGAACAGTCCTCCATGTTAGAAATTTAGAACCAGTTTTCATTGCTACCATCTCCTTATTTTTAGTCGATGTAGGATGGATCTCCCGGTGATCTAGGGATTTGACGCCCTTGGTAGGGAGTCAGAAAATTGAATTAGCATGTGGCTGACCTCCTACCGTCTCTCACTTCATTCCCCTTGTGATCAGCAACATTGTTTAGTAAATGCTTAGGGGCCGTCCATAAATTGCGTCACGCGGTTACGGGGGGGGGTCCGGCCATTTGTGACGATTTAAGCCATAGAGCTCTAAACAGACAGTAATGGAAAAAAATTGTGAAGATGGCACCAGGCACCGGAAACTGAATCCATGGTTGGTGGTATTGATGTTGGTCATGGTTGAATTTGTCTTATTGTCTCCTCTGTTTGTAGGTATGCCACCATGTCGCTTGGTTTTTGCTCTGATGGGATTTTTTTGCTTCTTCAATTTGTATGCACTTCGCGTTAACCTCAGCGTCGCAGTTGTATCAATGGTCAACATCACTTATATGACGGAACTAGAAGCAGAGTACGCTCGACTCAGCAATGCCACCGTTCACACAGATAGCGTAGTCTGTGATTCGGAGGACCCTAACAGCACAGCTACCAAGGCACACCATGTGAGCTCTCATCATCATTGTTGTCGTCACCATCATCAACAACAACGATATAATCAAGAACAACAACACATTAGCAACAACAATAACATCACTAATAATACGGTTATCTAGAGGCGTCACTGGAGTTGGTGTCACCCGGTGCGTCCCCTCCTATGGACGCCACTGCAATCATGTAACGAGACAACTTTCAATAATGACACATTTGTTTTAGTTTTTGTATTATATTACTGAAGGCTTATTTTGTTCAATGACCAAACATTTTTCAAGTACTTTCTCTTCCTTGAAATCTCATTTCACATACTGTATTTGACATAAATCTAATATTAGGCTAGTTTTCAGTTACTATAAACTTTTGACCAAGACAATACTATTGTCTTCTCAAAAATTATCGCACCTGTCCAACTTTTCATGCCAGTTGCCATCGTAGGCCTAATGTAACTAAGGAAATTATTTCAAATTATAATGAATGAGCTATTGTGACTATCAGGATAATGCTAATACAGTAGTATGATGCACAATAAGTTAATAACAGCTTTTGTTGCATTTCTAGGACGGCCCATTTAAGTGGGACGCGAATAAACAGGGTTTTGTTCTCGGCTCCTTCTTCTATGGGTACATCTTTACCCAACTTCCAGGTGGTATTTTGGCCGAAAAATTTGGAGGAAAACTGGTGCTGCTCATTGGTATTGCTTGGACTGCCATCCTCACCCTCTTGACCCCCGTCATCGCAGAAGCTGGTGATTTTGCTGGCATCATTCTAATTCGAATACTGGAAGGCTTAGGATCCGTAAGTATATTTGTTAACGGTCTAATTTCCTCCAGGATGGTGCGATGGATTCTGTATTTTATTTTTAAATATTGTTTTGGGTTTGCAATAGACCTACTACTCTGCAGTGATATTAGCAGTTTTAGAGGTATGCTACATATTAGCAGTCTGCCATTCGTATAACTGTGTATTTACGGGGGACCTGACTAATCTGTTATTTCTGGGTTCTGTCATGTGTTTAAGAGTTGAACTCTGGAGTGCCCAGTTCCTTGAACTGTTGATCAGTTGAAGCAGTCTTTTTTCAGTTGTTGCACCCATTGCACTATCAGTGCATTTTCAAGAACCAGCCCTCTCACCCGTATGCCCAAAGGTCAGGGGTCAGATTATTTACTTTCAGTGCTTCCAGGGCTCTGTGCATGTAGCTTGTTTCTGCTTTTAAGGAATAAAAAACATTAGTTGATTTAGGGTTACATCCAGGATAGCAGGTATTTTTAAAGCTAAATTTAGAGATTTATAGTAGCATGCAAAGAAACACCAAAGATAACCTACTACAAGCAATTCAACAAGGTATCATGCCAGAAAAAAGAAAGGCCAGTCGAACAGAAGATGGGTGAATGATATAGAAGAATAGACTGGAATGGCTATAACAACAGCAACAAAACATCAAAAGAAAGGACTGCCTGGAAAGGCTTGGTTCATGATGTCATCTCAACTACTGTCGGAAAGAGGAAATGATGATGATGATGATGATCACGGCCCTCTAGAATAAATCGTTTCTTGCACCAACCCCTGGCCATTGCTCAGACAATCCTCCATGCATTCAGTTTGTTATGTAAATGTAACATGGCACTTATATAGCTCCTCTTCTGGACAAGCAATCAGAAGTGCACTCTCTATGATTACTTGGAACGGTTCCAGTTTCCGATTGGCTTTTGCATTGAAGAGAATATTTGACCAGAAGAAATTCTGTGGGGCTTGCCTTCTTTCCACTTATAAAGGTTATCTGCAACTGCAGGTGAGACCCAACTTGTTTACCGGTGTACTTTTGCTTCTGAGTTGCCAACCATCAATCATGGAGCTGTTGCATGCACAGTATTGCATTAGTGGCAGCTACTAAACAGGAGCTGAAGGCAGTGATGTTAAAGCAAAGAAACCAGATGGATTCTTAAGAGGCCAAAAGTAAACACTAATAACGTTTCAGTGATGTTCGATGGTGCATGTGAAGATACAAGTGAAGAGAAAGCAAAACAATGTTGTGCAATGGCAGTACAAGTGTTGACAGTAATTCATGTTTGTGCACAAAATGGAATAAATGGACAAACAAGAGTGAGAAGAGAAAAGGAAAGCATAACATGTTAAAGCTAGTTAGTACATGTGCACAAAGTGCCTACCTCAAGCTTGCAACATGACTACTTAGTGAAAAAATTGTAATAATGTGAAATGGAGTGCATACGTAGCTAGCTACGTCAATGTAATGGACATATACGGTACTGTGTCAAGTGACTGGTGTTGATACACAGGAGGTGACTCATAACGTGGAATGAAAATTGCATCGTTGAAGCCGGGCACTACATACTGTGGTGCCAGTGGTGCCACTCGGATATCAGCTTGAGAGTAATGTGTTTATGGTGCTTCCGTGAAATTATTTTAATCTTCAGTATATGGAAACAGGGATGTTGATCGTTGAAGATGAAAGAGAGATATTTAGACATAACTATAAATGATGAGAGTATTTCGTGATAGCATGTGATTATGTGAAACATTGTCAGCCGTGACTTATAGGAAATGACTTGTAATAGAAGATTTTCCGGATGTAATAAGAAGATACAGGCCTAGATAGTGTGCATATGTCAGGCAATACAATTCAATAATACAATACAAGATTGCTTTATTTAATTAACCTTGGCAAAACGCAAGGTCAAAACATAATACATAATACTATATAATACATACTTTGCATATCAAATACAAATCAAAAGTTGTTGGAAATTAAAATTATTTTTGCATTTACCTCCTGATTATAATAATCTTATAATAAAGTTTTTATCAGTCAAATACCTCAACATGATGCTGATGATAGAAAGCCACAAAGAAGGGAATTTTATGGTAGGCCTGTTGACTTGGATGTCAACCCAGAATGTCATCAATGCTGTTGTATATTGGTTCCTAACTAGCTATCAAAACGTTGTGTGTGTGCATTTATTTGGAAACTGTATCTAATAAATGTTTAGTATTGCTTACAAGTAGTCAGAGAGGTATACAGACAGAGGCATGCAAAGAAACATAAACAAATGCGTATTCCAGCTGAGTGATGATTGCTAGTGTAGCAGGATATTAATTGTTGAAAAGCCTGCAGTACTGTGATATTACTTGGCATTTGTTATTGCTTCCTGTCGTAAATTTTATTGACACAGTACAGGCAAATATAATGAGTGGTTTGGTCATAATAACAGCACATATGACGTCAATGATGATGATGTTGAAAATGATTGAGTCTGTATCTAAACTGGCGTGTGATAATTTTAGGGTGTTGCGTACCCTGCCATGCACGTTATGCTCTCAAGCTGGGCACCTCCACTTGAAAGAGGGCGAATGGCTACCTTTGTTTATGCAGGTAAAAACGCGTGCCAGATTTGCTCCATTATCATCATCATCATCATCATCATCATCATCACATTTCAGGGCTCATAATGGAACTAATGCGCCTCGGCTTATAAATCGAACAGATATGTTTTTAATGATGTTAGAAAAGTTGAGCGAGTGAGTGATTTGTCTCCAGTCATTTGTTAAATATGCAGAGCTACTAATTGTAACTATTTTATCAAATTTATGGTAACATTTTGTCAAATTCATGAATAAAGACTATAAACAGAAACTGTATAAGCTAATCAGGATGAATTTTTGGAGATGTTTATGTTGTCTTTCAAAGGCGCTCAGATCGGAACTGTTGTGACCATGCCTGTCAGTGGAGTACTCTGCCAGTATGTGTCGTGGCAATCAGTATTCTACGTCTTTGGTAAGTTACGTTTATGCCTAAAGTGTTATGCAAAGTAGGATTTTGCACCCACCATATTTTTTTTATCTATAGTCTAGTATTCAAGTCTTTTATAGCCTGTGATCTCACCAAAGTTTAGCAAATACTTAAACTTGTTGCTGGTCAGACAATATGCATAGTTTGCATTTTACTTTTGGAGATCTATTATATATAACTATCGTTATTATATAAATAGTATGTAAATAGCATAAAAACGACAGTTTCAATCATGCAAAATGAGTTGTTGTATTCATACAATAGTATGGTGCAGGCAGACGTTGCGTACATAAGTAAGGAAAAATCAAGGATAAATTACGAATGAGCGTTTCCAATGCTTTAGTTTAGGTGATTATTAATATTAATAATTCTGGTAGTGTTGTTGTTGTTGTTGTTAAGGGACACTTGGAGTTGTATGGAGTGTTTTGTGGGTGTTTATTGTCTATGATAAACCAAGCACTCATCCAAGGATCTCTAACGGGGAGCGTCATTACATAGAATCCTCGCAAGGACAACTTCAGGCCAAAGGGGCGGTAGGCATGATTATTTTCAGATAACTTCTAGATCAGGGATGTAAAAATGGCAGCCCGCGGGCCAGATCTGGCCCACCAAGATGTGTAAAATGACCCGCAAAGTTGCCGAAGAAATTAGACATACAGTACGTTCAGCCTAAAAGCTTTTAGAACGTATGTATTTGTTTAGTGACTGTAGTCTAATTAGTAAGTATAGTTACCCCTTCACAAAATGTGTAATATTTGTTAAATTTAATAATGTAATAAAAAAGCAGTATGAGTACAAGAAACTGGCAGAATATTTGCATGCCATAGTGATAAATTACAAAACCTGGCCCTTGGGAACCAGTCAAAAGAAAGTTGGCCCTTTATAAAATTTAATATTTAGTTTATTGATTTAATTTATCAGAATTTAAGTTAATTTGCCCTAGATTGATTAGCTGACCATTGCATCACATGTTTGCCGAGCTATCAAAGGTTCCTATGTGGATGGCTAGTGTTTGGCTGATTGCCAAATCATCATCATCGTCGTCATCATCAGTTTTAGCTGGCCAATGCTAAAAGGTGTATTGTATGTGTGCATCTGTTTTTGATAATCACTTGATTGGTTTGTCTTTTTAAATATCAGGCTAAAATGAAGCTTCCGTGGTTGAAGATGGCTAAATCGCCCGCTGTCTATGCTCTCATGATGGGAAATTTTGCACACAACTGGGGAAATTTCTTCCTGTTAACTGTGTCTCCCCAGTTCCTCAGATACATACTCAAATTCAACATACAGAGTGTAAGTGGGGAATCAATCAATCTCTCATGTACTCATGTATACTGTAGCACAGCACCATTATACTATGTCATCAGTCCATAGTCACTACCCGGTTGAAATATAACCTGTAGGCGTGTCTACAGTAGTATGTGGATGGAGATTGACTAGTTCATTCTAATTTATCTGATATGATGATTCAGAGGAAATGAAAAGAGGAAATAAATAGCCTAACTGTGGAGACTAAACTGGTATATTTAGCGAATTCCACAACATCTGTCTGAAAAGTTATGAAAAAGATGGAAATCTAAAAATTGAAATTTCTTTTTGAAAGTCTGTCGTGAACCTGAAAGTCTTTGTTTAACGGCAGAATTCTTGAGCTTATTACTGTAAAACTTGTTGGCGTTCGCATTCATGCCTTCAGTGGCATAACCGGGGGGTTAAATCCCCATTGACTGTTCTCAGCGTAGCCAAAGGGAGAGTTTTGGGGATTAAAACTCCCTTGGCTGTTCGACCAAACATTTTTACTGTGTATACTGTTGTACGCACTCATATACCTAAGTCATTCACTTATTTATTGAAGCAAAATAAGTTGATGACCTTTTCCGAAGTTGGGAATCATGTGGATGGGAACCATAACCCCCCACACTTCGGGAAATCGTGGTTACTCCACTGCCTGCCGTCAAATTTATTTATTTGTTATTTGCCTTACGTGAAATGTATTTGTTGTTTCTTGAAGAGCGGTGCTGTGGCTGGTGCTCCATACTTGACAATGTGGTTTGGAATGCTTCTTGGAGGAACACTGACGGACTTCATAATTTCGAGACACTATATGTCTGTCACATACGTTAGGAAACTGTTTGTCATCGTGGGTAGGCTCATCACGTTGTCACGTGTGTTTGGGATAGGGTCGACCAATTTGCTGTCACCCGATTAAGTTGTTCGGGACAGCCATATACAGGGTGGCGCAAAAAACCGGACTAGTCACATTTAGGTTAGCATTTGATATGGTCGTGTTTTTTGCGTCACCCTGTAATTAGCCGTTAATGATGTAGGCCCTGTTGATTTGTGCTTGTGACTAAGGCCATTATCGGCACTTGTAAAACGCATCAAAGCATTCTGTAACTTCCAGTGTATGTGTGTACTACAATTTTTGCGTCAAGAGTTCATTTGCCAAGTATGTTCTTAATCTTATGCAGTAATGTCGAGTTACATGATTAAGAAAGAGTTCATGCATAGGGTGTAAATTATTGTGTCTTTGTTTCTCTATAGTGAAGGATAAATTAATAATTGCTTCACAAAAACTTCAAGATTTACCACCCTGTAGTTTATATACAGCTATACACATGATATTGTCTTCTAGAGAGAAATTTATCTTGATATAGACTAGTGAATATATATTTTAGTGGTTATACATATATATACCCATATATATCAATCAATCAATCAATAAACTTCTATGGCGCCACTATCATAATGCCCAGAGCATCAGCCGATGGCGCACCAAATCCAAATAGAATTAGAGCCAGGTCAATCCAGAAGATCAGTCAGAACAGCGGGGGAGCAATCTAAGGAGGATAAGCCATGTCAAACAGGTAAGTTTTAAGACCAGATCTAAAAGATGAAATATATATATTTAATATATATATTTATTATTATTATTATTATTATTATTAAAGTTAAGATTACTGTGGTAACTAATCCATAAAGACTTCGTGAACACATTACAATGTCAAAACAGAGTCATAACTAGTTCGAAATAGCCAGGTCTTTAAGTGCTTCTTAAACGCATCTAGTGATGGTGAGAGTCGAATGGCCAGTGGTAAACCATTCCAGACCCGTGATGCTGCCACGGGAAAAGCGCGATCACCAACGGTAGAAAGACGCATTCGTGGGACGAGTAGCGCTGCAGTGGAGGCCGATCTCAGACGTTGTCGACCATCAAGATCTGAGACGCGATGCAGTTCTGTCTGTAGGTATGCTGGGCCCATGCCATTCAGACACCGGAACACCAGTGACGCCAGCTTGTATTTGATACGTTCTGGCACTGAAAGCCAGTGTAGATCTACCAGTAGAGGTGTTATGTGGTCGCTCCGTCCAGATCGGTGAATCAAACGCGCGGCAGCGTTCAGCACCGTCTGAAGACGGTTGAGGAGATAACTGGGAGTCCCTGCGAGGGTGGCGTTGCCATAGTCAGTCTTGTCAGCACTAAAGCACTGACCAGCGACTTAAGGACTGTAGTGGGAGACGGATCGTCGGATGCTCCGTATCAATCGTAGAGCAGCAAAACATCCGGCGACGGTATTGGCCACGTGTTGTTTCATCGATACAGTACGGTCTAAGTGGATGCCTAGATTCCGAACCGAGGTAGTCGGCTGCAGCTCCAGATCGTCAATACGAACACACGCCGTGGGTAAAACAGCTGCTGCCGGTCAGTAGCGATCCATAGAACTTCCGTCTTGGCAGCATTAATATTAATAGCATAATAGCATTTAATATATATATATTAAATATGTATAGTATATATGGTATATATATATATATATATATATATATATTTTATATATATAAATATATATATTAAATATATATTTAATAGCATGTGTTCTCGGTTCTGATATAGGTTTGGGTGGTCCAGCCGTCTGCATCGTTGCTACCGGTTACGTAAACTGTGAGGCTGCAGTTGCAGTGGTCCTGTTAGTTTTCAGTGGTCTTCTTCTTGGACTTTCTTGGGGCGGTTGGGGTGTCAACCACCTCGACATCGCACCGCCATTTGCTGGTTTGTAGACTTGTATAACATGTGTAATTGTGTATAGGTAAGAATGTAAAGGTAGTCCCTTGCTCAAACGAGCGTAGGGTCAAGCGCTGGTCTTTGGGTACTAGGAAAACATCGACGCAGGTGGCTTACGCCATTAATCTAGAATAGGTTGCCATTACTTTATCTAGACCTGCGTTTCACCTTCGCAGCCTAGCACTGCTACCAATTTATTGACGCCTAAGCGATGAACAGCTTAGTTGGTCGCCGGTACCACAACTTGATTTCTGGATGGTCACTCATTCAAGAATCAATCGTGTGATTAAATTGGATGAATATTAATTTTGTAGGAACCCTGTTTGGCATTACTAACTGCATCTCTACGATTCCTGGATTTGTTGCACCAGCCATAGTCGGTGTTCTTACGAACAGAAATGTGAGTTAACGTTCCTTTTACAGTTGCTTTTAGCTTATACTGTATATTTGTCCAATAGTTCTGGTCATTATGTCCAATACTCATTTGCTATTTGCATGACCTTTAAAGCCAGCATACAGCATTATTCAAGGAGAGTAATACAGCAGTCTGACTTTTAGTGGTCATCGCCAGAAGGACAGAAATTCTTATCATTCCTCAGAACTTGTACTTAAATTAAACTACTGCAATTGAAACACGTAGGATAAAATCCATATGGCAAAAGCTCAAAAAAAGCAGAAATATGAAAAATCAGATGTTCCCATCAGGCTGTTCAAAGCAATTAAATCATTGAATTAGTTTGTATTGATAATGTTTTGTAATGAAAGTTAAATTTTGAGAGAGTTGTTGCTAAACTATGTACTAAAAGTTCTTAATTGAAATTTTGTGTTGCATTTTGGTGATGCGCTTATGTCTTCGCTGCAGCAAACTCGACAAGCATGGAGAATAGCTTTCTACATTACTGGGGCAGTCCACGTCTTCGGAACCACTGTGTTTCTGATCCTCGGATCTGGAAATCGCCAGAAGTGGAGCATTCCAGAAACGACGGGGGAAGATGCCGAAGCCCCGATTCCACTGAAGGAAAAGAACGACGAGGAGGTTGAAAACCGTAAGGACGCAGACGGAGCCAGCTCAAAGTAGCACACCATGGTCGAGGATGACCATCAACACCACATATTTGTGAAGTCACAGTCCAAGATGACATCAAAACTGTAATGTCACTCCAGATGGTGGTGATGTCAAACATTAAGAATTGATTAGCCATTAGTGATTTATTCTCTTTGCTCTTGCCAAGGTTTTTTTACACTGCAAGTCTGTGTGCGTGAGTGTGATAATATAAATGACATTGTAATGCTTTGTCTTCTCAAAAACAGTATTTTATCTGGCTATCTGAGAATTTACAAACGGCTTCAACTAGTCAAAATAAATTGTAGCTTGTTGTTGTCTTTTATGAATGAGGCTTGTATTTTGGGCCAAAGTGTCATAAGTTATGATCTGAATAGCAATTTGTGTAGCCTTGTTCAAGAAAGGATCTCAAGAATGCTACAAAATCTCTTGGCACTCTATGGGGTTTATATTACTCAATTCCAAAAAGATTTTCCGTATTATGACTGGTGCCGTTGTTAACGATAGCACAAATTTTGATCAATCGTCATTTCATAAGAGATTAAGTACATTACAGTGGTTGGCTGGTTTGAAAATAAATGTCCAGCTACAGAAAAAATTCCATTTGTATTTTTGTGGATTGGGAAGGTGTCGTCAGCGAATTGGGTCCACTGTGCATTAGAGTACATGTATGTTTTGACTGGGGCCAGAATGCTTCAGTTATATATTATCAACATCTCACTAAATAAGTGCTTTTTAATCAATACTTATTTTCTAGACAACTTTTGGCTAAAAGTACTTACAGTACACAAGTTCTATCAGATTTAGGTATATTGGTTTAATGGTAGGGACTATGAAAATGTTTTATTTGCCTTTTGTTGTCTATCAGTAATTGTAAATTTATACGACAGTTAGAGAATTCTGTGTGCAATATTGTAAAAATATTGTTGTTTAAATGCTGCATTGCACACTTTTACAGAATACTGTATATTTTGTATTTTTTATTCATTGCCAGTACAGAAATGTCGAGAGGATGTGTTGTTTCGACTTCGTGCAATTTGTTTTTTTAAATTTTTATTTCAATAAAAATCACCTACTAGGAAAACTACCATGTACAACTCCATTAGATCATTATATAACATGATTTTCTCTCTATATATGTGTGTGTGTGTGTGTGTGTTAGAAAGAGTGAATGGTTAGTCTGCTGTAGGCTAAACTGCTGTAGTTATTGTAACAGCTAAACTGCTCGTTGTGGTTGTTAAAATGCTATAGGGCCTATATGTATCGTCGCTTTTGATGCAACGAAGACTTCTGATTGACTTGTGTGTTGTGTTATCTTAAGAAGCTATTTGCTGTGTTCTATTTTTTTGTGTCGTTGGTTTAGATTTAGAGTTGAGATAACAAATTTTAGAATAGTGTGTTTAAACATTCGTTATCCACTGTCGTCTATAGCTAAGTTACTAGGTAGGCCTAAAGATAGGTCCCTCACTCGAGTCCGAGCGTTGGGTTCTGGCGCTTATCTGCGGTCTAGGCACTCGGCGACGTAGGTGGTATAAGCCATTAATGTGGGGTAAGTTGTCATTGCTTTCCGCACACCCACGTTTTACCTCGCAGCTTAACGCTGCTCCTCATTTTGCCATTGCCCTCTGGCGGGTAAGGCTGAGTCGACCATAGGGCTCCTGCGGGTATCAGACCCGCGACCTTCTGCTCGGAGAACAGGGAGCATAAATATCAGGAATACTGGAATGCCAGGATGATGGCAGACTATTGTTGGAATCTAAAACGAGACTGTGACGTAATGAAGAAAATCCAGAAAACGTGCTTTTTCACCTAAGTTTTCCTCAACAAATTATAAATTTTGGGGTTTTAAAAGTAAAATATAGTACTATTTGACAAAATGAGTTGATTATACTGTACCTTTTTTGTTACAAGCACATATTATTGTTGCTTGGTCTGTAGAGACACTTTAGTTTTAGCCTAATTTCAATGACAGTCGGATATTCAATATGATTTTGCCAAAAAACCTTCTGTGATACAGAAAAATGGTTGTTGTATTTGGAATTAGCACTTTAAAATACTATAAAATCACACACGCACACACAAATTTCAAAACATCGGACAAAAAAATTCGCAGCACAGTATAATGAACGCCATTCCATTTAATACAAACAATAAGGCTCGTTGCTAATAGAAGTAGGCCCTATATAGCCTACTGCTAGTTTTACCGTCTGATCGCTGAAGTTAGTTAACTTCTGTCGAATGTTAAAACACTTTAAAACGTCATAACTCAAGAGGTCTCAGCAGTAAGGCATACTTAATTATGCATCGGCATCGCCAATTATAGCATAGCCTATATCGCTGCAACACAGTTCCGTGGGTTATAGCCATGGGCGCAAAACACGGGGGGACGGTCTCCCACAATAATTAGTAAGAGGGTGACAGAGTATCAATTATCCTCCCCCCCCCAATGTTTTGTGCCTTATGGTAAAATCTGGTTAAATCACTCATTGTGCGTGACCTTTTTTGCTCGTCAACACTTTTTGGGGATGAAAAGGGGGTCTGATCTGACTTTATGAGCGATTTTATCCCCCTTCAATGTTGACGCCAAGTTTACGTCACTGGTTATAGCCTTCCAATCAAGCACCATAATATAGCAGAAGAGTGCATGGTCGAATCCACCACAGTCTTTCAGAATGACTTATAGAAGATTGTCTGGAACATAAAAAAAACCTACTGCGTACAAAATTAAAAGAAAACTAAACTGTAGAAAGAAGCACAGAAAAACAGTAGATTTTGTATCTTGTTAACTGGTTGACGAGGCAAAAACATTCGCAGATCGTCTGGGACGCAGTTGCCATGACAACAGCGATGAACCATGACCAACAATTATCACTAGATGGATAGGATTAATCCAGTGTTGTAATCTGTAGGGGGAATTCCTGGTCACTGCTTATCGACTTGTCCACTCTAATTAGTAGGGGGAACTGGCAATCTCCCCTCTCCACTCTCAAATACCACCCTTTTTTAAAAGTTCCAATTCAGTCAGACAAAAGCATCATTCTGAAAATAACTTGAAATAACCAATTCGGGCAAACAGAACAGAAAAGCGTGATTCTAGAAGCCCTCAAATTATTCTGTGCCAAGATTAACAAGTGCTGCGAGGGACATTTCCCTGTCGTCATCTTCATGGGAAGGGGGTAAAATAATTTTTAAAAACTATACCCACCGATAAATATGTGTTGAACTCTAGCGATGACCTTATTTTTGCTTGTCAGACTTTTTAGAACGTTAAAGAAGCACAAACTTGGGGGATAAATGATTACACTGGTTTACATCAAATTTATTGTCTAAGTTTTCTTAACAGATTAAGGACAATTTCAATGTCCTAAATCCAAATATAACATTGGTTTTGCTCAATCAGGTCAACTTTTTGATATATCGCTACTTTATGATTTTTCATGTATATGTGTGTTTTCTATTAACGCCATGCAGATTTCATTATAATGAAATGGTCAACACAAAGTTTGTTGCCTGCAAAGTAAGACCTGTTCTTGATTCATTTTGGTGCCCTGATTCCAAAAATGTTAGCCGTTTTGCCCCATCAGCTCTAGTTTTTGAGATACGGCTTAGTCGTCCTTGTATTTTGGTTCTACTAAAGTGCATTAACTGCAGAATCCTTAATCTATTCAAATTCTATAATTGAACAGCAAAAAACTTCAAAGCAACAACTGTTACATATTTAGATACAACTATATTAATGAGTGAAGTAGTTGTCATTCATTTTGTCACACTATAAATCAGAAAAAATGACACTTCAAGCATTTAACATGCAATTGTATTTCTAAATGTGTCCTGGAGGTCTGTTGCTGCTCCTGCGTCCACAATTACCTCAAAACAGTTGTCATGAATCATGCTTATTTAATAAAATAATATAATTTATGATACTGCACATATTTCAATTGATTTCTTCTGGAATTATAAAACCTTTAATGTTAATAACAAAGACCTTTAGGTGAGAGCAATCAAAAGCTACATAGAGCAAATATATGTAATCATCATGCACTTCCAATATAGGATATATGACCATATCTTTAAAAAACTAAAGCTAATAGAGGAAATCTGATGCCATATTTGGAATCAGGACCCATAAATATATTCAGAAACAGGTCTTACTTCTCACAAATTTTTGTTGCCATGTGATATAGGCAATTATCATGCACTTGCAGTCTACGGTTATATGACCGTATCTCAAAAACTAGAGCTGATAGAAACAATCCGATGCCATATTTGGAATCAGGACCCATAAATATACTAAGAAACAGGTCTTACTTCTAAGGCAACAGGGCAACACAATTTTTTGTTGTTGCCATGTGATATAGGCAATTATCATGCATGACCGGTCTAGAATATATGGCCGAATCTCACAAAGTAGAGCTGATAGAAAAAAATCTGATGCCATATTTGGAATCAGCACCCTAAATATACTCAAAAAGAAGTCTAACTTCTGAGAGAACTGACAAAAAAATTTCTTGGCTGCCCTCTAATGTTACAAAATGCAGTCGATTTAGATATAAGACTAGATTTTTTTTAAACACTTTAGCAAAAAAACCTGACCTGATTCAAAGAAACCAGTGTCATTTTCAGTTTTAGCAGTACCTAATTGTCATAAATCAGTTTTAAAAACTTAGACAATTTTCAAAAACATTTTTTTTGTAAACCTGTGTTATATACCCCTTCACTAATTATTGGGTGTGATCTTCCCCCGCAGACCTCCCTTCCCCGTGACCTGCGCCCCTGAGCGCTACGTAAAATTCAAATTGAATAAAACAGTCGTGCACGAACACCAGCGTGACCTCTAAAGCAGCAAACTGGAACTACTCAAAACAGCGTCTTTGTTTAAGAACACGAACAACCTTAGAGCAAGCAAATTCCACTCTTCAGAAATGCTAACCTACTAAACAGAAAACCCTCGCTTTACAGATCCACACAAAATACACAGATATGCAGAAAATAGCAGTCACCAAAACCAAAGCAGCTTGCAAAGCAGTGGTTATTGAGCTACACACACACACACACACACACACACACACACACACATGTTACACAGCTAAAAGAGTTGCTTCTTTAAGTGACTGTAACAATCAACACTGATACCGAGGTATCAGAGTTCCAAGTTGATCGAGTATTTCGGTAAAACAAGTGCCAAGTCATTAATGCACGCAATTTACAACTATACATACTTAATACAAAATTCATGTTAATGTGTTACATTGGCAAATGCATTACATTCGTCTAGTAAAAGCTACGATTAGATTACAATAAGCAAGCTACACTGTTACAGAGTATTCGTGCGATAGCGCAATGTACATGACATTACAGTTTACATGTATAAAGTGTCCTTTAAGTACAAACTCAATACATCGGAAGACATTCGCAGATTTCAATGCCAAGTAAACAGATAACTTCAGGAGTCAACAGCGTCAAAAACAAGTCAACAAAATGAAATAAACATAAACAAAACACAAACGACGTCTGTTAAAAAAACATAGGTCCATGTAAAAAACCATAAGTCTACGCTAAAATAAGTAACACAGACGTATTAATGTTACCGTTAAGTATTTACAAATTCGTAGAAACGCACAAAACCATGGAAGATTTCATTCATTCATAATCTGTGAAGAATGACTGACAAAAAAGACTCATGTAAAACATATCTTTTCTCTACATTTGCATAGAGAAAGAGAAAACTAATATCGGGAAGATGCATTGATAATGGTGATTGGAAACTGAATTAAAATGTGTCCAGTTGTAATGGTCATGATATGCTTAGTCTAAATTTTAGAACAATGAAAGGAAAGACACCGTTATAAAGTACAAGGTTATATACATTTACAGCATTCCAGCCTCTACTGCCTGTCCACGACAAGTTAAGAAGTAACAATTGCAGCGGGAGTGTTTCTGAATGATTCTTCAGAAGAGGCGCTATACAAATACTCTGTCGCATTACACTGCATTTACATTACATGCACAAATTGAGAGACAGCCTGTTCGGTCTTTATTTTCAAAACCACTAGATATCTTCAGTGTTTTCATATAAAAATTGTGCTGAAATAAATACAGAATTTAACTCATTAATTTTTTAAAAATTCATCACTATACTAAACATTGCCTTAAACCATAGGGCTGTCCATTAATTACGTCAACAGTTTAGGGGGGAGGGGGTTTGAAAAAGTTTGAGTTGTTGACAGTGTGGAGGTGGGAGGGGGAGATCAAGAGAAGTTGACGTCAACAATTTCACTTTTTACAAATAATCAAAAACTAGTAAAATTTCATGGAATACACTTATTGCAATTGAAAAAAGCATGGCAAAAAGGTCATAACCATCACATTTTGACACTCGACGAGCAAAAAAGGGAAAAAATGGTCATCACCGCAAAAATAATAACCTTGTTATTGGGACCTGTCATTGATCTTGGGGCGGGGTTAAAAGTTTTTTTGACGTAATTATGGGGGGGGGTAACTGAAAGTTGATAGTTGTTGACAGAGGGAGGGGTCAAAAATTGTTGACATAATTAATGGACAGCCCCATAGGACACAAGCGCAAAACTTAAGCATGGAGCATTACAGTTTCACAATACGCAGCTGCACAAACTGTTTCTAGTAAGAAATCCGATCGAATATACGCAGCTCGCTTTGAACGGACCGTTTAACAGTCACTTTAACTCATAATCTTCAGAATATGCTTTGCATTTGAATTCGCTAAACGGAAAAATGGCATAATAAAAACAGAGTAATAATTCGCTATCATTTGGTGGAACTTTACAGTTCGCTCTCTCTCTCTCTCTCTCTCTCTCTCTCTCTCTCTCTCTCTCTCTCTCTCTCTCTCTCTCTCTCTCTACCAACCCTGCAAGTTTTATATCTGCTTTCACTTTAAAAACCTAAAACATATCTAAGTGTCGTGAGTGTAAGCTTACTTCTGATCGGGAACTTGTTTGTGTTTTTCGTCTATTTACACGAAAACCGCTAATAATTATGAGGCAAATCAGTTTGATAGCAAGAGATAGCAAATTTCTTTTCTCCTAATCTTCCTTCCTTCCTTTGATCTATACTTGGCTATGCCTCTGTAACTCAGTTTCGTGTTCGTTTCTACTCTCATTCTCGACTTCACTTAAAACTGTTAGTCTTGTCTTAATAATATTGGGCCGTGCATAAATAAGTCATAACATTGAGGCTAAACATCTCCGATCTAGACACGTCCGGTTAGCAACCACCATCTG
Organism: Metaphire vulgaris; assembly: GCA_018105865.1. Classification (NCBI taxonomy): domain Eukaryota; kingdom Metazoa; phylum Annelida; class Clitellata; order Crassiclitellata; family Megascolecidae; genus Metaphire; species Metaphire vulgaris. Next base: position 15,335,775 of record CM030840.1, read on the forward strand.
TGTCAGTCAGATTATGATCTGTTCTACTGAATTGATATTCCACATTGCACGTGGGATTATCTCTCGCTATGGTTAAATGCAGGTAAGAAATCGACAGCTAGAATCAACACAGAATAGCACAAAACTACTCGTTTGAAAGACAGAAAATCGTCATCATACATCTTCCAGTTTCAATTCTGTGCGCGTCGCCGACAATGAATGTCCGCCTTGGAAACCACGCTTTCCGCCCGCTTTTGCCGTGACGTTCCGAGCCTGGAACTGTTTCTACGCGTACTATTGTAGGCTCCGGGGTCCGCCGCCACGCCAGCGGTGGTGGCCTTTCCGTGGTGCCGTTCCCGGGCACAGTGCGCCCTGAACTCTTTCACCGTCGAGCAGTTCACCCTGCACGGCGAGCAGTGGTACAGCGTCTGCTCGAGCTTCAGTACCGTATCGCCGGGGGGACGCTCGGGGGCGGAGTCCTTGAAGCAGAGCGCCGCCTGGTGGGCGCTGCACGCGTCGATCTGAGGAAAGACCACGTGACACTTCTTGCAGATGTACCCGACGTCGATCGTCTTCTCGACGAGACAGGCGAACTCCTCGGAGGTGAGGTGTGTCCCTAAGTCGGCGCTCGTGAGGCAGTCGTCGGAGTATTGGACGGCGGCGCACGTCCCGTCCTTAAGACGGTCCTGGATCTGTTCGATCGCTCGCTTTGGAATCTGCAACTGGACCAGCTGGATGCCGTACAGAGCGGCATTCGTCGTCATGTCTTGCAAAAGAGAAAGAACAACGAACATATATCAAAGAAACTGGTCAACTGGTAGCTAACAACAGTGGCGTAAACCTGGCGTCAACATTGGGAGGATAAAATCGTTCATAAAGTCAGGTCAGACCCCCTTTTCATCTCCAAAAAGTCTTGACGAGCAAAAAGTGGCGGCTCATCCCATCCACAATGCCTGCCCCCAGTGATTTTACATTAAACAACAAATGGTTGCCCCCAGATTTTACCATAAGGCACAAAACATAAGGCACAAAACATTGGGGGGATAATCGATACTCTGTCCCCTTTACTAATTATTGGGGACCGTCCCCCCGTGTTTTACGCCCATGACTAACAAATTAATAGATAAACTTAGTCCCGCGTATTCGAACGAGCGTAGGGCCCGGCGCTGATCTCCGTTTACTATACAGGGTGGCGCAAAAAACCGGACTAGTCACATTTAGGTTTGCATTTAATAAAGTCCGTTTTTTTGGCGCCACCCTGTATAAGCAAGCAGCCATGCAGGTGTCTAACGCCATCAATCTAATAGTAGCTTGCCATTGTTTTCTTTCGACCCGCGTCTTACATTCGCAGCTTGAGGCTGCTGCCAAATTATCCATGCCTCTAAGCGATGAACGGATTGGTTAGCCGCCGGCAACACAACTAGATCCCGTGATGGTCGCCCATCAAAGTACGAGCTGCGATCGACTTTGCTTACGATATTAAAAATATGACTTCAAATCTTTAGATTGTTAAAGTTCTGTATTTTTTTCTTACGAATTTCCATCGCTTTCAAACGCTCAGAAACCTGCAGAAAATCCAAACATGCACTTTGAGAACAGGAATTTGTTTTTAAAAACGACAAAATAAAATCATACCTGGAAGGATATTTGGCATCTGGGAGAGAAATTGAACGTGATTGAAGCCGGGAACAACCGGAGGAATCGCTCCACCTGGATACAGGTATGGCATCATGGCCCCTATGAGATCAGTCGGAGTAGATGGAATTCCCAGAAACTGCCTGAGACTGGCGTCCAATGGGTTAACAAAAGGCATTGTCGAAGACAACATCTGAGTATTATCTATGTACAAAAAACAAATCAATTTCACTCATTCAAATACTAATACAGTATAATTAATAAAGTGTAGAATACAGTGTTTTTGTTGCTTTCACTGTAAATTACTGTAATCGCGTAGATATCTGCTTTCGTAATAATACTTGTGTTTCTGATCGTATATAAATTGATTGATTGATTGTTTGATTGATTGATCGATTGCTTGATCGATTGATTGATCGATTGATTGATTGAATACTGCTGTGATTGAAGTTTTTACACTGTACAACGCGAACACAAAGTCGCTATCGATTCAGAGTTTCTCTGACCGAACGTTCCTTATTTTAAGACATTCCGTAAATTGTCCTCTTCACGTCGGCAATCAACAAGAGGCAAGTTTTACAAGACAGTATCACAAGAATTAATTTAATTCCCGTGACAGAGAATTGTTTAAACATGGTTAACTCAAACGCATCAATGCTCAAAGCAATGCAACTCACTTGGAATATTTTTCCCAGGATCGTTTGGCGGATGTATTGCTTCCTGCAAACGTTTGTTGTTTCTTTCAAAAGGAACATTTTCAGCTGCAAATCACAGCATTTGGAACTGAACTCAGTGATCAACAGCCCGGACAGTGTATCGGATAAATAATAATTAACAACGTTCTGCCAATCTAAGTACAGTAATTGCATAGGACAATGAATTGTCAATATTGAGATCTGCCAACAGAATGCCAGCACACATATGACACTATCTAACCATTGTCCAGCATGAATATAGAGGATATCATGATATCCTGAATTGCCTGATATCCTGGATCTGATCTGGATCCTGTGTGATTTATGATCTGGTGTGTCATCGGCTGATGCCTCTAAGCATGATAAAAATGGCGCTATAGAAGCTTAAGATTAGACTAAAGTGATCTACAAGCAAACACACATAAAATCAGCCGTATTGGCTGTGTGTGTGTGTGTGTCTGAATGTTTATTACCGTTGTTATGTATGTTCGCGACCGATTCGCTTGCTTTGGATGAGATCATAGATGGCGAAAAACTTGTTGCTGATCGAGAGCGAGATGTTCTGCACCGATTGGAAAACTCGCTGCTCTCCGCAAACGAACTGCCTGCGTACGACGATCTCCCAAATAGTAATTCGTTCCAACTGCCACCATTACCGTTCACCGCTACCTTCACACGATCGATGTGCCTCTTCGTGAATAGATGGTCCTGCGGCGTACTGTCGACGCCGTACGTCACGCCACACAGAAGACACTCGGTAGGGGGCAGGCCGCCACCTCCTCCTCCTCCTCCTCCGCTACTACTACCACCACCGCCGCCGCCGCCGCCACCTGACAGCGACGGAGACAACCCGCTGTCGTTGGCAGCAGCAGCAGCAGCGTCGGGGCATCTTTCCGGACCGCCGCCGCCGCCGCCGGGAAGGAAGCTGGTCTTCTTCTCTTTCGCACGCGAATTCTGAAACCAGACCTGAACGACGCGCTTGCCGAGTCCGATCTGCTGTCCGAGAACGTCGCATTCGGCCAGCGACGGCGTCTTGTAGCCGGCGAATATCGCACGCATCACGCGGACCTGCACGTTCGACATCTGCGTACGGTACCGCTTGCCGGCCGCGAAGGCGGCGGAGACGGCACTGTTACGCGATGACACATGCATACCGTCCACACCTCCTCCTCCTCCTCCTCCTCCTCCTCCTCCTCCTCCCCCTCCTACGCTGAAGCCATTGTCGTCGTTTTCGGAAAAAGAGTCCTCTAGGTTCGGCGAGGAGAAAAGCGGCGCCGAGTATGAAATGTCGACGGTTTCGGGTTTCACGTGGACGCTCCGGGAGGTGGTGCTGGTGGTGGTGGTGCCGGTGGTGGTGCTGGTGGTGCCACACACGGTGAGATCCAGAGGTCCTTCGTCGGGCTGCTTCGTTGCTGACGATCTGGCCGGCTTCGTTGTTGTTGTTGTTGTTGTTGTTGTACTCGAAGAGGAAGCAGACTGGATGGATTCGTTAGAGGATAACGGAGACAACGACTGCTGCTGCTGCTGCTGCAGATTCGTCAGTTGTGATATGTACTGTTGGAATGATTGCTCGTACAGATAATTCATGTTGGTCAGAAGCGGAGAAGAGATTCCCGCGGCGGCGGCGGCGGCGGCGTTCAGCATCACGGGCCCTGGGGCCAGAAACGGGGCCGCGATTATCGCGGACTCGGGCCGCAAGCCCAGCTGGACGTTCTTCCTCAGCGCCACGTCCCCCGCCACCGTCGCCGTCCCCGCAGGATACGCGGCTATCGGGTGCTGGTCGGTCACGTGAGCGTCGAGGGCGACCTGACCGCGGAACATCGACAGACAGAACGGACATCGGACGGGCGACTTATTCTGGGCGCCGGGGACGCCGACCCGGCGCTGGCCGGCTCCGCGGCGTTCTCTGGCGCGAGTGTTCTGGAACCAGACCTGAACCACCCTCGGCTTCAGGTTCAGCTGGGCGGCGATCGCCTCCAGCGACGACCGACTGGGATTGCTGTCGGCCGCGAATCTCTCGTAAAGATAGTCGACCTGGTCCTGTGCCAGAGTGGTTCTCATCCGTCGATCGGCGCTTCGGTGCTGCTCTTCGTCGTCCTCGGAAGACTGCTGCTGCTGCGGGGGGAGTACGGAACCGGTTGTATTCCTGCTCAACTCTGATGATGATGACGATGATGATGATGACGACGACGACTTTCTGTGACCGCAGGACGCCTGCTGTCTGGTAGAATTCAGGAGACGATGAGGAGGGTCTCGACTGTGCGTCTCTCTCTGATGTTCCCCTAACCGGTTGGCAAATTCGAACGTCAGGTCACCCTCGTCGCGTTCCAGTTTCGTTTCTGTTACGGCGCCACTGCAGTGGACTGCGTGACTCGTTTCGATGCCAAGACTCGATCTGCTTCCCTGTTCTTCTTCTTCTTCTTCTTCGTCGTCGTCGTCGTTATCATCACCGGCGCCGATCGAATCTCTATTCAAGCCGTCAATCGGCGTCCGCTGCTGCTGCTGCTGGCCGAGATATTGAGACGCCGACAGTGCTGGTTTCGACGATACGTCGACGGTCGGCTGGCCGTCGGTCTTTCTGACCCTCTGCCGAGCGTTCTGGAACCAGACGACTATGACGCGAACGCGGAGGTCGAGGGCGACGGACAGCGCCTCCAAGTCGTCGTCTTTCGGATAGGGATTTCTATCGAAAAACTCCTGCAGGACCCGGTTCTGCTCGCTTGAGAACCGCGTTCTACCCCCCGTACGGCAGTCCTGTATGCTGACCGGTCCCGGAGACGGATCGTACGCAGGACTGTTCGTCGCAACTGCAGCATCATCTAGACCGACTCCGTGTTCGCCGTCCAGTCTGTCTCCGGGCTTGAACTCCTCGGCGGCTTGAAACGATGACGACGACGACGACAGTGGTGCTGTCGTGATCATATCTTCGGAGTGTTCCGACGAAGAAGTCTCCCTCGTGTTCGTTGTTATCGTCACGGCGTCCCCTGCTTCGGATTTTGCAACCATTCCGTCGTAGATGGGATCAGATTCTTTCGGTTCTGATCGCAAAGGTCGAAGTTGCTTTTCGATGCAGGGACGCTGTTTGCGTCCGAATATGACGACGTGTCTTTTGTCACGTACGCCATCGGCGTCGTCGTGGTCGCTCGTCACGTAGTCCTCGAGGCTTAGGACGGTTGCCGGTGGGACGTTGAAGTTGTACGGCGAGTCCTTGTTTCGCTGGCGCTCCTTGAAGAGCGTGTTGCGAAACCAGTGTTTGATAACCTTCGTATCGAGCCCCGTCCTCTCGGACATCGTTCGGATCTGGTCTTCGGTCGGCGAGTTGTTGATGTCGAAGTTCGCTCGGAGGACTCGCAGCTGCTGCTCCGATATCCGCGTCCGACCGGACTTCTGGCTGGCCGCCGCCGCCGCCCCGTCGACGACGACGACGACGGACCGACCGTGAGGGGGACCATCGAAGCTGCGGCGGCGGCGGCGGCGGTCGGGTTGCACTGCTGCTGCTGCTGCTGGAGCTGCATCATAAGCACCGGATCGACCATGGAAAACAACCCCTGAGGGACGCGATTGGAACCGGGAAGACGCGGAAAGACCTGAGGTAGCATTCCCATGGACAGCATCATACTCATCTGCATGTTCTGAATGGCGGCTGCTAGCTGCAGCTGCTGCAGTTGCTGCTGCTGCTGATGCTGCTGCTTCAGTTTAGCATCCCCCTCAATGCGAGACTGTCGTGCAGCAGCAGCAGCGGCGGCGGCGGTGGACTTAGTGGCATCGTGCCTTCTCTTTTCTCCGCTTCTGTCTGTTGTTCTCTCGCATTCTTCGTCTTTGCGTGTCGCTTCGTGGTTCGTCGAGTTCAGTTCGTTGTGAAGTTTTTCTATTACGTCGATCGGAATCGATTGGCCGTGGACCAGTTCTCCGTGCGATTTCAGCGCGTAACCGCTCGGAAACCGTCTGAAACACGTCCAGCAGTGATAACTTTCGACACTTTCTCGAGACACCGCGTAACGATTATTATTACCGGGTTGCTTATTCTCGATATCTTCCGCATTTCTTGTTGCTGCAAGTTCTCTACTAGTAGTAGTAGCAGCGTATTTAAACCCGTGCATCTTCTCCCTGCTGAATTCCACATTGGAATTGTTCCGTTTGTGATGGTGTTTAGGTTTCTGTCGCTGCTCGCTGAACCGTTTAACGCAGTCGTACCCTATTCGCCGCAAAATGGATTCCATCATGGTGTGACTGAAATCGCCGTCGTGTGGGTCCGGCGCTAGGATATCACTGGCATTCTCAACGCAGTCGACACCTTCCACCCTGTGTCGGTCCAAGAGCTCGACAGACGAAAACGCCTGACAACATCTGGTACACGAAAGCTCTGTCCTTGTCCTCTCCACCGCAGCTCCATCACAGGACACCCAACTGGAACCGAAGTCAAAATGCAAATCCGGTTCGGATTTGCGGTCGACTTTCCGATAACTGGAGTCGTTTCCTGTTCCGGAAACCCGTTTCTTTGTCGAGGATGGTGAAAGCAAGTCGGTTTCAAAATTTGGTACAGTGGCGACTGAAGGAATGAAACAGTCGGTCAGCAGAGGCGTTATCGGACGATTTATTGATGGAACTCCGAACGGTACAAACGACGATGGACCTGGAATCGCCGTCGTATATGTCCCAATCGCCTGGTCAGTGTGTTTACCGGTAAACGGTGACGTCGTCGACGTGCTCTTACAGACTGATCCGCTGTCGGAAGAGATTCTGGAGCTTCGAGAAAGATGCTGGTGGGACGCAAAATGGTCGTCCAGCTGAGACCTCTGGACGTAGCTGACCTTGCACGGCGGGCAGTTGAAAGGTCGGTCGATTCGACCGAAAGGCGAACAACCGCTATTGGTCAAAGCAGAGTTGATTGAAGGAGGAGGAGGAGGAGGAGGAGAAGGAGGCACTAACTGGGTGTTGTCGGATGCGACTGACGATGTCAGAGGACTTCTGTTACTGCCCCCGGTATTGGCCACGAGATTCAGAATAAACGCGTCTGTCGGAGCGAACTCAGATTTCTCAGAAGTATAAGACACAGCATCGTTGGATTGTCTGTTGTTCTGCTGTGAAAGACTGTCGACGACTTTCGTCGGTCGGCTTATCTTCCTCTTGCGTTTTTCCGTCGGTTCCAATCGCGGTGGGTCGACCGCTCTGCCAGAATCAACTTTGCAGTCGATACAGTTATTCTTATGCGCGTGATTATCGTGTCTGCAGGTCATGACTCTATCCCTGCCGTTCTGCTGCTGCTGCTGCTGCTGCTGCTGCTGATGGAGTAGTAGTAGTTCTTCGTCTAGCCCGTCACCTCTTTCCACTCCGAGAAACTTCATCTGGACGCAGGCGTTCGAATTTTCGTCCAACCTGGAGTCCACCTTATGCTCCGCCGCCGCCGCCGCCGTCGTTGAAATAATCTTCCGGTTCGATCGACTCGTCGAGCCGTTCTCGCGTCGCAGCTCTTCCTCCATCCTCTCCTTGACGACACCGCTGGCGGTGGCGGTCGTCGAGCTCGAGGAGGAGGAGGAGGAGGAGGAGGAGGAGGGTTTCGACGTGGCGTGAAACGACGTCGTCGCGTAATCGAGGCCAGAGACGCCGAGAAGAGCGAGCGACGACGCGGCCGCAAGACTCGCCTCGTACTGTTCCTGCTGTTCCGAGGTCAGTTCCTCGTCGTGAACGTCTTGCTTGTGCCGTCGAAACTCGACAATCGAGTTGAATCTGGCCTCGCAGCTGCGACACTCCGTCGCCCTTTCCATCTTGTGGCAGTAGCAGTGCATCCGCAGTTTCTCCCTCTTCTCGAACACCTGGTCGCATTGAGAACACGGAAACTGCTGCCCGTCGCCCGTCGACCCGGACACAGCAGCAGTCATCGCCGGCGGTACGTTGTCAGTACGTAGTGGAACGGTGCCAGGAGCCGTCTTATCACGTCCGGTACGCTGACTTTGAACGCCGATCTGTCCAGCTAAAGTAGAATACCGCTTAACGTGGTGACCAGTTTCATCTTGATGCTTGGAAAGTAATTCCCAGTCGATGAACGCGACAGAGCAGCTGTTGCATATCGCCCGCCGATCGTCTTCACTCCTTTCCACCACACCCTCACTCTCACCAAAACCTACAATCACACAAGTCAGATACATTCAGACGCACGCACACAAGATAAAACCCATAATATAACCTCTCTTCAGTTTAACTAACAACTAAGTTTCTTGCCAGATGGCTGGTGGTCGTTTTATTTGAATGGTTTATTGATATCTCTTTATGGGAGCAAATGTTCGCAACATATGCGACATAGCATTCAACGTCTGCAGTCATATTTGGTAGTAGTTTATTTAGAACTGGATTCGGTTATTCTCATTTGATTCTTATTTCTTTCTCAACCTTCTGAGTAGTTACAATGTTGTTATTACTATTAGATAAGTACACGGGCTTACCGCTTACGTATGTGTTATTTTTATTTTGTTTATATTTTATGTAAATTGTGGAGAAATTATGGAGAAAGAACTATTTCTATTATATGCTAATCATAAGGTAAAAATAATCACTGAACAACAGGAAGTCTCTGGCTCTCATAGACGTGAACTTCTATTAGGCCTCTAGCCTCGAGCCTCTCCTCCCCCTCCCCCCCCGTTTCCCTGCATCCCACTTTTTGAGAGATTTTCCCTAGAGATGGGGAAAGGCATACAGTAGGGCCTGGTATAGAGGCACTTTTTCACCCAAGTTTACGCCAATGTTGATTCCCTTATCTGTTAAATATTCAATGAATACATTAAATAATCGTGTCGATATGCATGGATGCGAATCCACAAACAACTTCTTGATGACGACGTTTATTTGCTTATAGACTTTTTCACTCGAAAATGTCTTGACGTGCCCCCCCCCCCCCAATTCCGGAACCCTGGTTACGCCACTGTTTCACAATGCTGCTTACGGTCGGTTTCTGTGTTTTCCGCTCTGTTTGATTCGCGGACCAGTTCGTCATCGTTACTTCCAAGATGATTTAGTCGATTGTTCGATACATGATCGACAAACGACAAAGATGAAGAAGGAGAAGCGATCTTTGGACTTCTCCTCTTGAGTTCCGCAGTTGTGTCGGAATCTTTCTGACGACGGTCTTCGTCTCGGGTCTGTTGTTCTACGCCGTGAAAGGCATCTTTTTCGTTGAAGTCCACCAAGGACATGAACGCGTGCAAAGCCTCCGTCTTTACTTCGTGGCTCTAAAAATACACCATCGCATGCAACTTCACTAAGTCAGCAATTTCGAGACTGTTTACCAGAACACCGTCGATTAAAACACTTATCAAAGCAAACTTTACACGGCAGAACTTTGTTATGTTATGAACTTGAACTCTGTAATGTGTTCACGCAGTCCACCTATGGACCAGTGTTTAATCTAGACTCTGGACTCCGGGGGGAAACTGACAAGGCCGGGGGGAAGTCAGCTGGGGGCTGCTGTTAGTTGATGTAGTATGCCAAAAAGGACAATATGGAAACAAGCAGTTTTTTAAAAGCAAATTATACAAATAAGAAAATTTTTTTCACAAGTGAAATATCTTCATAGCTAAGACCAAATATTTACTTGTCAAAACTCAAAAGTAGATGAGTCAGTCAGTGGGCACCAGCAAACTAACAGCACATCTGTTTCACAGATTGGGTGCTATTTTTATATTGACTAGTTATTGGGTTTTCACTGTAACATATTATTTCTGTCACTGTCAACCTCATCACTACTCACTCAAGTGTTATTTCGAGCTTTATTGTCTAGATAACCGCAGTATATAGAAGAATACAATTAAGCCACCAAGTTCAATGATATTATATATTGGAAGGCAGATTCCTCTCCATTTATTCTCTCTCTTTCTTTCTTTCTTTCTTTCTTTCTTTCTTTCTTTCTTTCTCTCTCTCTCTCTCTCTCTCTCTCTCTCTCTCTCTCTCTCTCTACATTTTCAACTGTACACTTATGTTTTTATTATTATTGTATGAATATTGAAATCTTTTATTGATCTTTTATTTTGATTTGACACCAATAAATTCACCACTAAACTGCAACTGCACCTTAACACATAGACCTACTTCGATGCGAAAAATCGAATATGTTAAAAATGCGGTATGTCCCTGTTACTGTCTATCTCTGTTTCTTTCTTTGTCTCTCTGTCTTGTCTGCCTCTCTCTCCCGCCCCTTTCTTTCTTCCTCTGTCTGTCTGTCTCTCTCTGTCTCGCTCAGTCTCTGTCAGTCTCTGTCTGCCTGTCTCTCTCTCTCTCTCTCTCTCTCTCTCTCTCTCTCTCTCTCTCTCTCTCTCTCTCTCTGTCTTTCTGTCTCTCTCTCTCTCCAGTTCCAAGACGATGAAAAACCATCAAGCAGTTGAAGTCGACATTTTAACGGAAGAAATCCCAGACTCCAGAATCCATGGCATATTACAGGCCTACGAACTGACAAATACTAACTGCAATCTATATATTTCTTTTCTATAGTATCGTTTATCGTGACATAAAAACAACTTGTTACAGCCGCAAATAAAAAACTGAGATCTTCGACCTTAACCAGGTGACGTTTCAGCGCATTCCAGTCGCCAATGCACTCCATGCACAGGATGCACGAGAGAACGGGCGAGGATTTGGGGGCGGAGGAGGAGTTGGAGATCCCGTTCGTCAGTGAAATGGGTCGATTGGAGTCCATTATTGCCGATGAGTTTGACGAGGGGTGGGGTGGGAGGATGGTAGGCAGATTCGAAGTATATTCTAAACTGGCAGATTCATTCTTCTGCCGGTGAAATTCTGTAAAAACATTTGCACAAAAAAACGAACAGTTTATTTCAACCGATTTTCAAAAGAGAAGGCAAAAATACCGCGTCTAGCAAAGAGGGAGTCTTAAAAATTCCTCTTGACAATAGAAATCTATACAAATGTAAGTTAATATACGACTAGAAATGCATTGAATGTACAGTCGCACTCTATTCGAACGGTGCTGTTAATCAGGATTCCGAAAATCTGAAAAACTCTGACGACCAAAGAAGAGAAAAACGTGCAATCACAACACAAGCGTTAAGCAAAAATAGCTGAGAAAAATTGCACATCAAAATAAAGAATACACACACAAACACACACAAACAAAGAAACAAACAATGGGACATTATAACTAGTAGCATGCAGCGGCGTAGCCAAGTACAGGAAAATGGGGGGGGCACATTTGACATTTTCAAGTAAAATAGATTACAGACCAAAAAACGTCGTTAATGAGTTCTTGGCATGCACTTCGATTCTGTTCCAATCATCGTAACCCACCCCTACCCCCACCCACCCCCACCCCTACCCACCCACCCCCACCCCCGAAGATATTTCTCACCGATTTTGCACAAATTCCACGACTGATCCCATCCAGAATAGAGGGTTCGACCCCTTTCCCTGCCCCGTGGCTACGCCAGTTAGTGGCGTGGCCAGGATTTCCGGAAGGTGGGGTTTGGTTTTCAGCCCGTAACCAACTTCGAAAAAATCTTGACAAGCAAAAATAAGGCCATCCTCATCTTTCCTTCTTCTATTTTTCACTTGACAAGCGAAAAAAGTCATCTCCTCGTCTCTATTTTTTTTCTTCCAGGTGGCTGACAAGCAAAAAAAGGTCGTCACCTCTTAGACTGTTACATTCTATAGCCAGGTAGCCAGGGGGATTTGACCCCTCCAAACCGCGTCCCAAAATTAAAAATGCATAGAAACTCATTAAAATATTTTTGTTTTCGTTCGGCAGCCAGGGGGTTTAACCCCCCAACCCCCCTCCCCCTTTGGCTACGCCACTGACGCCAGTGGTAGCGTGGCCGCTTTTATGAACTGAACTTTCTAAGCTTCTCAGCCAACCACAAACGCCACGTCACAGTTATAGCTAATGCTTGACAATTTTTTTAGATTAATCTGACAATGGTCCCCCACCCACCCCACCCACCACCACCCAAGTACGATCTTAATAGAAGCGTCAACTTGTCTGTCTGTCAATTCTGTCCTTTTTTTAAAAACGCATACAACTTAAGACATTCCCTCACGCATGTACAGCGGCAAACATGTCAACGATGCATTCATGAGTATAGTCTGTATAGAAACGGTGTTCGGTATTCAAGTACAATAATAACAGAGGCGGGCAGCGGGGGGAGAAGAGACGCGCATGAAAAATAGTTCTGTTAAGCCAGCAAAGAGAATGAAACACACACACACATACCGACCCTAGAGGTTTCAATGTCAGACGTATACTGCAATCAACGTTTGCACCTGAATAAGACGTGTGTTAAGTTGTAACGCTGAGGAGATATATACTGCAGCCGCGCCGTATACAGAAAAAAGCCAACCCTGCAAGGTCAGTCGGCGTTTAGAAACTATATGCTTCAGCAACTATATATGCGCTGCACAATTAATTCCATGCAATGATACGCATTATATTATGTACGTGCTGAAAATATCTGATCGCACGTCACCTTAGAAAACCGACTCTCTAAACGTCAATCTAAACGAAAATCTATGGAAAATGGCGGACATTGTTTATTTTTTTAAATAAAAACAAATCTTAAAAACTTCTGATAATTACATGATTACAGATCGAGTAAATCGCTTTGAACCGAATTAACCCCTTAACTGGGCAACTATTTGCAACTCAATGTAAAATGGACGAGTGTTACTCGGGGCACCCAGTTAAGGGGTTAAGACTGCATACGATTACAAACAAACAACGCCATACGGAAAATTATCCATAAAAACAACAAACTCTGCCTTACATTATATATGTTTCTGTCTTTATTATCGCGCGGCATATGTTCGATCACGAGTGTTTTAACGTTAATACAAGGCATATACGACACATGCATGCTGCTGCCCCTACTGCTGGTTTATACATGTAGGTTCATGCTCATGACTCAGTTGACTTAGCTCTAGCTCGGCTGAAATGACTTTTAGGAGACAAGAGCTTTGCTTTATGCAAATAACTCCAAATTTCTGGTGACACGTATTACTAAACCAGCTGGACCACCACCACTTATAGATAAATTCTAAATCAGCATCGGGCAGCTTATGACAAATATACATGGCCCATCTACATTATATATATAATGTAGATGGGGCTGTGCATATATATATATATATATATATATATATATATATATATATATAAATTATTACTAACATACACACACGCACATCCACGCATACACAGAACATAACCTAAATCTAACCTATACTATGCATTGTATGGCCTCCAGTAACCAATTTTCATAATGGCATATATGTTGGCATGCGTGCACATAATGCCCAATTCATAATACAGTCACAATGCGCATTATGCATGCGCGAAGAAATCAAAGCAAATGAAACTCTACAATAGGCAGTTAATTATTCTTCTAAACTACAATTGACAATATATGATTGGTTAATGTCGGAGGGGAGGGGCGGTGGAGCATGAATTCTTCGTGGTGTTATTTCAATTGAAAAATTCATATTCATAAATCATTGATAAATGAAGCAATTTAGGAACCTATACTTGATTTCTACCTTAACCAATATATTTATTTATTTATTTATTGACAATTTATATAGCGCAATAGACAAGGCTAAGGCCTACAACAAAAGCGCTTAACACAGTTCATATCCAATATTAAATAAATGTGTCTTCAAATTTCTAATGAAAAGTCCAGCTGAGACTGCTCCAGTCACATTGTCTGGAAGAGTTCCACAGGGCGGGATTCCCCCGCGCGAATGATCTCTCCCCAAACTTCGGGGTCTTGGACGGGGGAGGGACCAACAACTATACATATAAATATATAATATATATAATTATATATATAATTATATATATATTATATGTACATGAATTTATATATATATATATATATATATATATATATATATATATATATATATATAACACTAAATAAGTACCGATGGTATATATACAGGGTGGCGCAAAAAAACCGGACTAGTCACATAGGGCCTACATTTAGGTTTGCATTTAATATACATGTAGTCCGGTTTTTGCGCCACCCTGTATATATGTCGAAGCTCCAATAATCTTAATATATTATAATCTATTAATCTTATCATCTTAGCTTCGTAACAGGGCCTATTAATTTATTTTTTGAGCGGGGCCACCGAGAGCCTAATCTGGCCCTGCGTAGGCCCCACTCAGGGCATACACTGGAGGCTGATTATTTTGCCTGCTGGTTGGTTGTCCAACGCCGTTTTACGTCGTTCAACTTCCGACGTCTGTCTAAAAGTTCAACACGAGAAATAAGTGAAGACATACTGTATGATGATATACAATGAGCAGCGGCGTCGTGCAATGGTGGCTAGGGGAGTCTACAGACTCCCCACTTTTTGAGAAACAGAAATTTTTTTACATGTTATTAATAACTTTTTATACTTTACATAAATTATAATAAAAAAATTTAAAAAATAATTTAGACTCCCCTTAATTTTTTGATGCACTACGCCCCTGACACTGAGAACACGGAATAATGGAACATGGAACACACACACACGCACACGAACACACGCACACAGCATGACAACGTAACGTCAACAGAAACCTTCGGGGACTTGTATTACAGCGTCAAGTGACTAACATCCATTGATGATTGGCTTAATTACTAATGCCGTTGATTACATATTAGTGAGTTTCTCAGTCTCTCCAGTCAGGCCTTAGGGCAAATTGCCTCTCATAAAACGCAGCCATATTATAATTAACTGCATGAAACTGACTTAGAGCGCAAAGCAATTAGCTCTGCAATTGCACATCGTTCGGGTACGATTGGTTTCCATCGTATACGCTGTTCGAAAAGCAACTTAAAGTGAACTCATCGCCCTGCCGATTAGATTAATGTAAACTCTGTGACTGAGACACCGTACGAAAGCTATTCCTCTACATGTACTAGATTACCAGAAATACAATCGTCATGTTGATGACGATTAAGATGACGACGACGACGATGATGATGATGATGATGACGATGTTGAGGACGACAATAATTTTGATGATAATGACGACTATGTGATGATGACGAAAATGATGATGATGACGACGACGGTGTTGATGATAATGATGAGTTGATGATGACGACGATGATGATGACGACGACGACAATGATGATGACGACCAATACGATGATGACGACAATGATGATGGTGATAATGACGACGACTATGATGATGACGACCACTACGATGATGACGACAATGATGATGATGATAGTGACGACGACTATGATAATGATGACGACCACTATGATAATGATGATGAAATACAATAATTGTAATCAAACACATTGCCATTTATACGCAAGATCTTGTCATCAACTGATCTGTAACAGTGGGGCGCTGTATATAGCAGCACTGAAATAATGAACGACGTTTTCAAGGTTTCGACTAAACCCTATATTTCAACGAAATGTCTATCATCAAATATTAACCATTTTATGTCAACTGGCATCCCTCGGGTCCGTCAACCTGCTTGACGCCATGACGCCAACGTCATCATCATCATCGCTTTCATCGTCTACAACAACAACAACAACAACAACAACAAATAATAATAATAATAATAATAATAATAATAATAATAATAATAGAATTATATTTTTTAAAAATCAAGCAAAGTCTATTAATCACCAAACTTACAGCACTGAAAAACAATACAGGGTGGCGCAAAAAAAACCCGGACTAGTCACATTTAGGTTTGCATTTAATATAGTCCGGTTTTTATGGCGCCACCCTGTATAATTCCAAAATACGAACAGCACAAAACGAGGCAAATTGCATGCCTCCTATACGCGCCGCAGAAGGAGCCAGCCCCTTCTCAATCGCAACAGCAGCAGCAGCAGCAGCAGCTGAGCAACTGCCGACTGCTGTACCGACATCGACGACGACGCAGTCCGCTTCGCATGCATGCAGAGAAACAGACACAGAGAGGAAAGATAAAACGCCGCAAAGAGCGCCCGCCGCTCTCCGATAAACACTCCGTCCGTCCGTCCGACCGTCTGCGCCGAGAAGTTGCTGCCACGCGGTGTACGATATCACGAACCAGAATGATAACGTAATCGGTCGAGCGCCACCACCCCCACCCCATCATGCGCCCAGCAGCGCTCAAGGAATGTCTACCACAGAGGAACCATCGCTCTCACTCCCTCTCTCTGTCTCTCTCTCTCCCTCTATCCCTCTCTTTCTTTCTACT
>CM030840.1:15357283-15387283 GCA_018105865.1 Metaphire vulgaris
CAAAGAAATATTTCAAAAGCTTCATAGAATTCATTAGAGCAATCACTGGCGATGTAGCCGGGGTGGGGTGGGGGTGGGGTGGGGGTTGATTAGGGGTGGGGGAATTGGACTAGAGTCGGGCCAGGCCGTCGAGACGTAGAGTGGTAGCCTAGCATCCCGAAGCGAATATATATATATTCCGTTCCTCTTCAAACAATCGGCAAATATTAAATATCGCGCTCACTCCGACGACACGGTTGACTGAACACTCAACCCGAACAATAATTAACCAACAAATACTACACTGTACACGACGTACATATCTCTCAAAAACCGGCTACCAGCACACACACACACACACACACGTCAAAGCATACATCAGAAAACATTAAGGGGCCCCTCTTCCTCCTCCTCCTCCTCCTCCTCCTCCTCCTCCTCCTCCTCTTGCGCCGTTTCCCTTTGTTCTCGTGTTCATCTGCAAATGACGTAAACGCCCAAAGACGACGAAGGAGTAGTAGTAGAAAAAGAAGAAGAAGAAGACGGCGAGATAGGCGGAGTGGGGAGGGGGCAAGCAATGAATTCCACCGTGACGGTCCTCCCCCCCCCCCCCGCACCGTCTTGTCTGGTGTCGGTCACACATGACAGGCCCCGTGCAAAAGGAAACGTCGCCAGAAACAACAATACTTGTTATTAGACTTAGCAGAGCTGTTCCGAGCCTCTCACCCCCACCACCCCCATCGCAGACATCAAAATGATTAATATAACGCAACGACCCCGCTGACCTAGACCTGCCTGGGTCTTGGCATAGGCAATAGATCACTGCCCGGCTAAACGGTTAGGTGCGATTACTTATGATTCTACTGAATCGGGGTTCTCAACCGGAGGCAGTGTATTATACAGGCCTGTTAGGAGGGAGATCCACCCCCAAAAAAAAAAAAAAAAAACTCAAAATCCCCCCCCCAAAAAAAAATCGCAGCACTCAAATTTTTTGCATTGAACTGTGTCTCTTACCATCCAGCCAAGTAAATTACCCCCCACCCCGCCAAAGGCCTGGAGTCTGGATAAAACACTGACCGGAGGGTACCTGCACCTCACTGGGGGGGGGGTAGTTGAGGGACGCTGTGGGGGGTACGCAGATTAATCCAAAAATAAAGTCTGGAGTTTAGGGACTTCTACAGCAATGTACACTGTACAGGTACTTTGTACTTCTCCTCTCTCTCTCTCTCTCTCTCTCTCTCTCTCTCTCTCTCTCTCTCTCTCTCTCTCTCTCTCTCTCTCTCTCTCTCATACTTGTTCCATGAGTACGTAATCACAAAAGGTTAAGAACCAGTGTTCTACTGCAGTGGCAGCTCCAGGTTTTGGGAAGTGGGGGGGCGTTGGGATGGCAATTTCTAAGCATGGGGGTCAACCATTTGTTGATAGGCATGGAGTATAGTAGTAAGTATATGGTCCCAGTCCCAACAGGGGAGCCCTGGGGAGGGCAGGCATTCAAAACGGGTGCACGGGCCTCCCCGACCCCCCCCATGTGAAACCGCCACTGTTCTACCATATAACGGCTTTCTGCACAGCGAGTTTCTTACCCTTTACCGGTCGTGACGAGAATACTCGTCCGGTTTACATTACGCAATTTACGTTACACATAAATGACCGGTAGAGCAGAAATTTCAAGCCACTATAATATACTGCATGCCTCCTCGTTTCGTGTTTTACTGTATGCGTGGACCAGAAACACTGTAAGCGTTCTGCTGTAGGCAGCGGGTCTTGCATTATAATGTTAATTTCGTTGGGTTAAAGGGTTAAAGCGTCGCCATATTTAATTGCAGCTTCCTGTTTGGGCGTCCATTAAGTTTGAATAAATTAACCATTAAGTCAAATCGATAAGTTCGTGTCGATTGCTTCTCTGTTCCGTGCGTTCAGAATACTCTTAAGGATCAATCTTTGAAATAGAAAATGGACGAATAATATTATTAACGTCTGCAGCTCCGAGTATAATAATAATAATAATAATAAATAATAATAAATAATAATAATAAATAATAATAATAATAATAATAATAATAATAATAGCAATAATAATAATAATAATAATAATAATAATAATAATAATAATAATAATAATAATAATAATAATAATAATAATAATAATAATAATAATAATAATAATAATAATAATAAAGTGATTTCAAAAGGGAGGCCAAGCTAGCGTGAGTGAAAAACCACCTTAAAATTTTAAAAGCTTCAAAGAACTACTCCCTTCTTCATCGCGTATCGATAACTTAGGCCTATAATCAAAATAATACATCAAACCATGCATCGGTAATCATTGAATTTATATTATTTGGGTTCTATGCCAGTCGTGACCGATAAGAAAATTTAATCGCGGGTTAAGGTGATTGCTGATGAAATGTCTTATAGTCGGGAAAACTGATCAGAAGGCTCAAGATTTGAATGTAGTATTACACAAAATGTTCGGCGACTACAGGCATACCCCACTGGGTGATGGGGAGATGACCTTTGTTTCATCAGCGAGTGTGGTCGTCGTCTTGCCCAACAACCTGGAGACAAGAGGGAAGAAAACTTCCTCTTTCTACCATTGCTTTCCGAGGAACTTTTCCTGACCTCGAACCGGACGAGAGTTAAACACACAATCTCTTAATGTCTCCGGGCATTTTTTCATAAGTCCTTCGGGAAGTAAGTATGGAAGGCATATAAAAACATAGCACTTCATTATACAGCGCAATGTAGGCTGTAGGAAACGATCGGATGGGTATTTTCCACCGAATATACATTTTGTGTCAACATTTGTCGGATCCGAAGCGAATATTACCACAAAGGATTAGAATGACTCTAACTTACTCCTTACTAAAGTTACCATTTGCCAACAGTCAATTAATATTCGCTACTCAGATATAAAGCCTCAACAAAGTTTTTGTATGACGCAGTTCCAGTTAAATTTACAAACAGACGTTTCGATCAATTCCATCCACAAAATTGAATAAGTCAACTACAATAACAACCCCCCATATGAATCTAAAATCTGTGGGGGACAAACCTCTAATTCTGCCCCTGGAAAGAAACAAGGTAATAATCGACATTTTTAACGTCAAAAAACCTCTATAGGAAATCTAGGGACGTTAACCAAATAACAGAACGTTATGTTAATTAACGGGACAGTGCACCCGCTCCAAAACACCGTCGCCTTCAGTTTTCAACTGACAGACAGCAATGTCAAGAGTCGAGACAGACGCGATCAGGGCCTTATGAGGCCTATTGTCCGTGAAATACGGTAGCCCCATGCTTACTTAAAGTGCTTCTTGTAAAAACGGCGTTTTGTACCGATTACACTGCATAGTTACAGCCATACACGGCGGTCAAAGTGTGTGGATCCAGCGTTCTACAGCCTAAAGGCGATTATGTTAAGTCAGTCGTGCGCAGCGTTTGCGAACTTCCTTATTTTAGAAAAAACTAAGTGATTTTGATTAAAGAACAGCCACACAGTGCTGTAGTCTTCACTCTTGTTAACTTAGCCTCATAAACCACTTAAAATCACGTTACTACTACTACTACTACTACTACTACTACTACTACTACTACTACTACTACTACTACTACTACTACCACTACTACTACTACTACTGCTACCACTACCACCGCTGCTGCCGCTGCTGCCGCCACCGCTGCCGCTGCTGCTGCCGCTGCCGCTGCTGCTGCTGCACTGCTGCCACCGCCACTGCCACTGCCACCACCACCACCACTGCCACCACCACCGCTGCCACCGCTGCCACCGCTACCGCCACCGCCACTGCCACTGCCACTGCCACCGCTACCGCCACTGCTACTGCTGCTGCCACTGCTACCACTACTGCTGCTGCTGCTACACCACTGCTGCTACTACTACTACTACTACTACTGCTGCTGCTGCTGCTGCCGCTGCTGCTACCACTACTACTACTACTGCTGCTGCTGCTGCTACTACTACATCACATACATTGCAGACGAATAACGATAATATTGATTGTAGACAGAGGTCCGACCGCAATATGAGAACCCGTTTTCTGTAGCATCGGAGGCGCTATATTTCGTATCGGAAACAACCGAAGCAGACGCACAAAGAGTGCTACGGGATCCCAGACGCTGACGCAGAAGACGCTGTAGCCAGCGTTTTAGCATTATTAAGGCGACCATACCACAGCAGGTTAACTTATCATACCCGGGGTCTGCGAGCCGCGCCCTGTCCGTCCGCTGGACGCGTGGTAGAGAAAACCCTGCGCTAACGTCCCCCCTCCGATGGGTCAGTCAATGCCCTCCACCCCCATCCCGTTAGAAACATCGTCCGCACAGAAATACCATCGAATTCCTACAAACAGGGTTATTTCGAGGATTATCAATTTGGGTGGGGGTCGGTAAATTCTGGGGGTCCACTGCCAAAAAAGTCTGACAAGCAAAAAAGGGGGCATCGCATATCTGAGATTGGGGTGTTAGTGAGGGTGCTAATGGGTGTGAAAATATTCTTACCTACAAATGTCGCTGAAATAATTACTGAGACCATAATATTGTACACACCCGATGGAAATATGGGAGATGATGACGACGACGACGACTAAGGCTCTTGGCAAAACTCTCTCTCTCTCTCTCCCTCTGAACGGTTTTCCCCCCACTGTTTCATCCAACGGACTACCAATCAATATTCGGCGACGTCCGCTTTGAACGAATCCATCGCTCGGCGTTCCTTGTTTCTTTCCATGGACGATATGAAAATGACCCGACGACGACGACGACTACGGCCGCAGTTACTGCTGCGCTCGCCGATTATCGGTGTACTGTAAGGGCACGGAGAAGAAGGAGAAGAGGGAAAAAGAAAGAGGCAGACGAGGAGGAAGGGAAGGAGGAGGCGGCTGCGGGCGACCGGTCGGTCGGGGCCGAGGCCGGGGCCGGGGCCGGGGCCGGCGAGAATTAACACCGAGACGGCCCCAAGTTAAACGCCGGGTCCAGATGTGGCAGATCGAGCAAACAGCCAGCTCTAATTGGACAGGAGCACCGCACAGGCCGCTTCTGCCCTGATCCCAGAGCTGTCTCTGTCTGTCTGTCTGTCTGACTGTCTGTCTGTCTGTCGGTCTGTCTCGCTATCCCCAGTACAAC
Organism: Metaphire vulgaris; assembly: GCA_018105865.1. Taxonomy (NCBI): domain Eukaryota; kingdom Metazoa; phylum Annelida; class Clitellata; order Crassiclitellata; family Megascolecidae; genus Metaphire; species Metaphire vulgaris. The sequence goes on from CM030840.1 coordinate 15,362,402, forward strand.
ATGCATACAGACAGACAGACAGACAGACAGACAGACAGACAGACAGACAGACAGACAGACAGACAGACAGACAGACAGACAGACAGACAGACAGACAGACAGACAGACAGACAGACAGACAGACAGACAGACAGACAGACAGACAGACAGACAGACAGACAGACAGACAGACAGACAGACAGACAGACAGACAGTGATAGCACACAAACACCCGGCGGGCTCAGCGGATGCTAGAAACGAAAATCAGGACAGTTCTCATTATTACGACCGCTGCAAGAGAGAGCCACGGAGTGCTATACGTTCTTCGCTAAGAGCATCGAACGCGCGAGCAAAAGGAGATCGGGGGGGCGGGGGCAGGGGAGGAGGGGAAGGCGGTGGTTTGGCCCTGTCCAGACCCCACTGGAATCATAATTACGTTGATTAGACAGAGAGACGTAGGGTATATCGCCTGCAGAAAAAAGAACACCGTTGCGTTATTGACGCCTTATAGACCCAGACACCGCCTGTTTCCAACAAACGCGCAGAGAGCTCGCGGGTCGACGGGTTGGGTCGGGTCGACTCAACCGACCCAACCGGCGTCAGAACCGACTGAGGTCCGCAGGGGCGTTCCAATCGGGTGTGCTAATCCCTCTCAGAAGATCGTCTAAAGCGTCTTCGATAAGAAGCTACGATTGGGGTTATAGATATCTGAGCTTGCTCATTACTCAGATAAAGATTTTTCCACATATCATCATCAATCGTCGTCATCATCATCATCATCATCATCATCGTCGTCGTCGTCGTCGTCGTCATCATCGTCATCATCATCATCATCATCATCATCATCATCATATGGCTTCACATGGGCTCATCCGTCGTTTCTTTCTGACGCCATCTTTGCAGTTGGCTCCTTCTACTGTGTACGTCTGTTTAGAGTTCTGTGCTGTACTGCGGCTCTTGTAGATTGCTTCTGCACCAATCACTTGCATACATGTGCATGTACTGTATAATTACAGTAAGAGGCGGCTTCACAGGGGGTCTAAGGACCCGTGCCCCCTATTGGGGGTGATTGAGGAAGAGGAACAGGAAGTAGAAGAGGAAGAGGAAGAGGAGGAAGAGGACGAGGGCGACTCCTGGGCGAGGAGGAGGGGAGGAGGAGAACGTGGAGGGGAAGAGGAGCAAGAGCAGGAGCACGAGCAGGAAGAGGAGGAGGAGGAGTAGGAGCAAAAGAAGAAAGACACGAGGAAGATGAGCTGGAAGAAGAGGAGGAGGAGGAGGAGGAGTAGGAGGGCCGAGTTGATTGTCAGATAAGAAGAACCAGAATTGAGTTAGGGGCTGTCCATTTATGGACGGCCCCCTATCCAAAGGAATGAGAAAATGAGAAAAACAGCGAATTCCGCCCTATTCCACTGATCGGTCGATACCTTCGCTGTACGTAAACTATCTCTTGTTAATTAAACAAAGCGCTGTTGTTGCTTCGACAACTGCGAGTAGAGCAACCGAGCAACTGAGCAACGGTGCAACAGCATGGATTACGAGGACTCCAGAAAGCCTAACTACGGGTGACCCCTTCGGCTGACTAGAGATGATTCCATCCATCGGGCAGTCTTTATTCCATCCTTCCATCTATATAGGATTCGGTTCATTCCATGTCTTTATCCATCCATCCATCCACTCACAGCATATTTCACCAAAGAGTCATGTATACTATGGTGCAGTGGCGGCTCCACAGGGGGGCCCTGGAGGCCCGTGCCCCCTATTGAGTGTCTGGCCTCCAGTGGCCCCCTGTTGGGACCCTATACTTATTACTGCATGCCTAACAACAAATGGTTGGCCCCCCGTGGTTAGAAGTTGCCACCACAACGGCCCCCACTTACCAAATCCTGGAGCCGCCACTGCTATGATGTCTTTATCGATAGATGGACAGACGGACGAGTGGATGCTTGGCATGGATGGGGGGAGGGGCAACCTATTTGTGTGGATGTCCTCTGTTTCTGTGTTTAAGTCGACAGGTATCGCTAAACAGGACATTAAAACCGCCTATTATGTTCCAGTTTTTTTCGGAGGGGGTCCTGGCCAATGTTCCCTGTAAGGTGGGCGTGCGACCAAAAAACGGCGAGACATGTGCCCAACATTTTTTTATTGCCCAAAAAATTTGCAGGACCTATTATTTGTTAATTTAAAATTATTCAATATTTAAATATTCAATATTCGACTTAAATCGCGACAAGTGCTGCGCTATATAAATATCAATTCTCAGCGACTCGATTTAAGAGACGATTTCCGGTCCGTCACGTGGTTTATTATGGTCGTGGACTTAATTATGTTAGCACACGTGAGTTTGTTCCTTTGGACGAAGCAAAATTGCCCCACAGTTATAATAAGTAAGTAAGTAAGAAAGAAAGAAACTGTAATAGTCAACTGGGAAATTGCTGCATGACCAAGATACATGACCCTCTCACCTGTGTACGATCTCAGTTATTCTGTTTTTGCAATCCGGCCACTTCGTTCGGACAAGCAACCTCGCGAACAGTTTCATATCTTGAGACAGAAGCGGCACTTAATATAATATGCTGAACTGCAAACACTTCATGCCTGAAAATAACTTTGATGTCAGGCAACTTAAGATCCGTCTAGTTACTTTTAGCAAAGTTTATAAACTCTCTTGGTGAGAACACGCCGTTTAGGTCAGAATTGCATATTTGAATTTCGTACAGAACGTCCAAATGGCAGATTGATATCTTTTAACCCCTTATAAACCCTTATCCCGGATATATCCGGGATAAGAGGTTATAAGGGGTTATATATATCCGTCCATTTTACATTGAGTTACAGTTAAATGCACGGTTAAGGGGTTAATCGTCGAAATTAGCACCAAATGCATTTGAGAAGAGTGCAAGAGAGTGAAGAGACGATCCATGGGCGACTATTTAGAGATGAACGTTAAACTGGCGCTTGGTTTGTAATATTAATCTGATTCGTTTTCATAACGGACTCGGTTAGAGCTAGCGTAGGCTATACTCGGTTATAAAGTACCGCAATGTACCGTTATTATGTACGTACGGTCCCGCGTGATGCGCTACCGTTTTGGATGGTATTGGATGTAACGTACCTCGGATACTCGCAGACCGAGTCATGTAGGACTGGTTGTAATCAATGTAATTTCCATAGCGCTTGCTTGCGCGTCTAAATTCCTAAGAATAATTACTCTCTCTCTCTCTCTCTCTCTCTCTCTCTCTCTCTCTCTCTCTCTCTCTTTCTTTCTCTCTCTCTCTCTCTCTCCAGCGATCTATCTCGGTCTCAGTATCTTTCTATTCTGTTCAGTGAGGAGAATTAATTGGTTCTGACTGTTCTTTGTTATACAAGAAATCATTTGTAGAGTCATCTTCTGAAACTATAGAGAGAGCATTGAACATCAAATGGTGCTGGTTATTGGCGATGACGACGACGACTATGATGGTGGTGGTGGTGATGATGATGATGACGACGACGACGATGAGTCATATTAACTAATTTATTTCGATCGACTGTGACAGCTCTATGACCATGTAATGCCTTTTGAAAATGGCGATTGAGTTTTTAGTCTACGTGAGATTTCTGAATGGCTGGCTGTCTGTCAATAGGTCTATGTGTAATTCTACCGTTCTATATATATAGAATTAATAATAATAATAATTATTAATAATAATAATATAATAATAAGCGTAGAACAGTCGTTTAGCGCTGCGCTTCAACACCAGTCTAACAGGCAGGACAGCAAGAGATATCCTTTGTGGGCGCTATATAATTTGCGGTTGCTTCAGACAAAGAAGCGACGTTAAATAAGTAAGAAAAGAGCCCGACAGAACGAGGAGAGGAAGAAGGAGTAGGAGGAGGAGGTGAGACATTCAAGAGGGGAAGGACAAAGCGAGAAAAAACTGTGTGCGAGGCGTATAGGCCTATATAATGGACAAATCATAAAATGTCAAAAATTCAATCGATGCAGAAGAGGTAAGAGAAAAGCAAGCCGCAGCAAAAAACCTTCATATCTTCGTAATCATTATCATCGTCGTCGTCGTCGTCGTTGTCACGTGTTGTCAGACAACACGTGATTAATCTGAAAAGGACGAGAGTGTTTCAATTAAATCATCGCCCACTTTCTTTAGCGCAATCTTCATCTTTCATTTTAAAGTCGTCGTCGGTCTTCTGTTTGAAAACACAAAAGACGACTCAGCAGACAAAAAGGCACGGAAGGGCAACGCTATGTTATTTATTCATTGTGAAGCCGTTAAAAGACATTAACAGATTTGACCTGTATAAAATAAAAAAACATAGATTACTCGGTTTTTACAGACGTTGCTACCTTTTAAAACAGTAGCCAATAATAATAATAATAATAATAATAATAATAATAATAATAATAATAATAATAATAATAATAATAATAGGCCTAATAATAATAATAATAGTAATAATAATAATAATAATAATAATAATAATAATAATAATAAATAATATTAATAATATCGGGAAACGTTCGATAAATTCATGTAATTTCGTATCATCTATAATTAAAACATCGTTACCTTACAGTCTGCTTCGAGTATTTCGACTAACGTACTTACTAAAATCAGTAAGTAATTGAATTTTTCGTTCGAATTAGGCCTACTGCTTGCCTCCGTGAACTTCTGAGCGAACAAAACAACCAATCGACAATTCAAATATAGAATGAATGGAAATGGCTTTGAATGTAGGAATTATTCATTTCGCCGGCAGGTGGCGAAGTTAAGATTCGACACAAAGCGCTCAATGGACGATCGAAATCGCCAGATACGTCTTTAAAAGATCTTTCAAAAAGCGCGAGAAAGATGACGTCAGCCATCACGTGACCTATTAGCATATATCGGCGTTCTAAAAATAAAGATCGTGCATCGTGTGTCGAGAAATATGCAATAAACTGTTTGGCCGCTGATGACGTCATTGTCTATATATAAGCAATAAAGTTCACAGGAAAATAGTTCTGCGTGGTTGCCATGGGTGCAAACTTGGATGACAAATTGGAGACCCGACCCTTGTACCTATATATTCCCTCTCCTTACCATCCCTGCCTTCCCCTCTCTTTTTAACGGGGATCCGACGATATAAACCTCATGAAAATTTAAAAATCTCTAATGCTAGTAAATTTATATACAGTGTATTCATATAATCGCCGGCAAAATTCAAATGAACTTATGACCAAATAACGTTGAGATTTTCCCGCCCATACAATTGCTTATATTAGGAGCTGTCCATTAATTACGTCAACAATTTAGGGGGAGGGGGTTTGTAAAAGTTTTACAGTTGTTGACGGGGGAGGGGGTCAAGAGAAGTTGACGTCAAAAATTTCACTTTTTCCCAAAAATCAAAAAATAGGAAATTTCATGGAATACTACTAATTACAATGGAAAAAAGCATGGCAAGAAAGGTCACCACCACCACATTTTGACACTCGATGAGCAAAACAGGGGAAAAATGGTCATTACCGCAAAAAATAATAACCTTGTTATTGGGACCTGTCATTGATCTTGGGGGGGGGTCAAAAGTTCTTGACGTAATTATGGGGGGGGCGTAACTGAAAGTTTACAGTTGTTGACAAAGGGGAGGGGGTCAAAAATTGACCAAAAATTGTTGACATAATTAATGGACAGCCCCTTACAAGAATAAACCTTGGAACTGTGAATTAGTATGTTGAGTTTTTGACAAAATGTTTTGTTTCTGTTAGTAGAAACATTCGACCAAATCTCGTATATACAAAAATAATTTCTCATTTAATCGCTTGGAGCGCTGCAGCGGCGCGCTTCGTTAGTTCTACGTTCAGTCGCCAGAGCGACAGAGTATCACGTGACCACCTGTCGAGATATGCGACAAAACTCACGACCGTTAAGAGGCGCCAGAAAGTTTTAAATAATGGGGGTTGCTGTTAAGCGTGCGGCATCTCAGTTGGAAGGTGCTGGCAAGTGTAAAGGTTGTCACGTGAGGTCTCGGAGGCGGAATCGTGGGTGCCACTGGGTGGAGGGAGGGAGAAGGAGGCAGTGGCGGCTCCAGGGTTTGGAAAGTGGGGGGGGCGTTGGAGTGGCAACTTCTAAGCATGGGAGCCAACCATTTGCTGTTGTTTAATGTATGTAGGTATTGTAGTATAGTAGGTCCCCCAACAGAGGGGCCACTGTGACTGGGGGGGGTCAGGCATTCAATAGGGGGAGGGGTACACGAGCCCTCTGGCCTCCCGGTGGAACCGCCATTGCTGACTTTGGGGTGTTCTGACTGTCCTGTAGTCACTCCATGTCTTCGCTCGGCGTAGATTGGCGTGCGATAGATTTTAGATCGTGAGAGATGTTCAGAGGATCGTGACCTCGCACGGATTTTCAGAACTGCTGATGAAGATTCTTCTCCTGCTGCGGTTGACCGGCGAGTAGGGTCCGGTCTGCTGGAGGTGCTGCGGCCTCGGTTCGGCGATTTCCGCCGACGGCGCAACGGTTGTTCTGAGGAGGGGGGTGATGTGCGGGTTGTTCAGTCGCATGTTCTTCTGCTTCAGAAGCTCCAGTTGAACGTAAAGACGGCGAAACTCGTCCTTTTGTTTAAAAAAAGAAGAAGTAAAATGAGACACTTTCTTACTTGCTGACAATGCGGTCGTTATAAGATTGCTGAGAAAAAGACAAGACAACAGACAAGGAGACAAAGAAGTAGAATGCACAGGATTAAGGATAGCTGGGCCGGGGACTGTAGATAACGCAAAGGCAAAGATAATAATAATAATAATAATAATAATAATAATAAGGATGATGATGATGATGATAATAATAATAATAATAATAATAATAATAATAATAATAATAATAATAATAATAATGAATAATAATGATGATGATGATGATGATGATGATGATGATAATAATAATGATGATGATAATAATAATAATAATAATAATAATAATAATAATAATAATAATAATAATAATAATAATAATAATAATAATAATAATAATAATAATAATAATAATAATAATAATAATAATAATAATAATAATAATAATGGGTTCAGAGTGGTTCAGGAGGATCTACCCTGTGTGAGAACCATTAGGCCTATGTTTCACCCATCCATTCATTCACATTATGGTCTTGCTCTGTAATGATGTAATCTCATTCTTTGTCCTCTTGTCCTTTAGTACACTGTTTCCTAAACTGTGGGTGGCGATCCAAAAGTGGGTCGCAGGGTTCAGTCTAGTGGGTCGCGGGGTAGCGCGAAATTAGATTCAAAAGTGTCATTTTCTAATCAATACCGCAATGCGACAAGCCTTGAAAGTTGCAAGAAGGCTTAGGTTTTAGGTAGTTTATATACCAGCAATCCTCCATACACACTGTCATTAAACAGCTAGCCTGATAATAAAATGATTAGTGTTTATCCAATTTTAGTTGGCGATAACTTTGCAGGGTCGCGGCATGTTACAAATCCGCTGAAGTGGGTCGCAGTTCCAGAGAAAATCATGTTTTATATTAGGCCTACTTGTAAAAAATAATCTTATTCCCAAAACGCAAGTAAAGCGTTTTCCGATCATTTTGCTCTGAAACTCCACTAACAACAGGGCATCGATTCAAAATCTGGACCTGAAATGGTAAAAGCGATTCTGCCATACTCATAAGATTTTTAAGACGCGTAATAAAGGTATGTTCTTGGCAAAATTTAAAAAATATAATTTTAAAATCTCAATATCTATTTCTCCTTCTGTCCTATTTGGAAAATGAGGAATAATTATGCATAATATATTTGCCATATTTTCATTCGAATTGAATCAGAGCTTTTGTTTTGCCATTTATTCAAAACTCATAAAACTCCTTTCAGCCAGCGTTCGCCAGGTGGCGTGATGCCTCTTTGATATTACGATATTGCATGCTATGATTGGGGTCGCGGCACGTTACAAGACCGCTGGAAGTGGGCCACGCAGTTCCAAAATGTTTTGGAAACGCTGCTCTAGAAGGTCTGCTTCTGTATCCTCCTCCTCCTCCTCCTCCTCCTCTCCTCCTCCTCCTCCTCCTCCTCTTCCTCCTTCTCCTCCTCCTCCTTCTCCTCCTCCTCCTCCTCCTCCTGTCCTCCTTGCATCTGCAAACGGAACACTCCTCCTCCTCCTCCTCCTCCTCCTTCTCACCCTCCTCCTGTCTTTCTCCTTTCGACGACGATCACGTGACGATCGCACTTGGAGTCGTGAGAGACGAGCGGCTCAGTCGACTCGGGCGGCGGCGGCGGCGGCGCCGGAGGAGAGAGTTGAGCCCGTTACGGGGGTCGGTCGTCAGGCAGGAGACTCTGCGATCGGCACCCGGCGACGACTTCGCCGCGGCGGTCGAAGAAGAAGCGCCTCCCCCTCCTCCTCCTCCTCCTCCTCCTCCTCCTCCTCCTCCTCCTCCCCCTCCTCCTTTGAGGCACCGACGACGCTGAAGGACTTCGTGTGGATCTGATCCAACTTCCGACATTTGTAGACGACGTAAGCCTGCGAAACGTGACGTCATGGTCTATTTTTGGCGCAAAACGTTACGTCATTGTTTATATTTAGCGCAAGACGTGACGTTATGGCTTATATAGCGCCTCAAGGAATTGGCTATAAGACTTATATTATATATACAATTATACATGTATATATAATATATAAATATAAATAAATAAATATAAATATATATATATATAGAGAGATAGAGAGAGAGAGAGAGAGACAGACAGACAGACAGACAGACAGACAGACAGACAGACAGACAGACAGACAGACAGAGTTTATAAGCTTATCAGAGCTGTACTTATTTAGGTATTTAGAGCCTTCATATGCCACATTACCGACCGAAAACATACTAGAAATTGAAATAAGTGAGAAGGGTCCAGAGAAATAAGTGAGGGGAGTGAAGTGAGGAAGTGAGGGGAGCGAGTAGTAGTAATAATATTCAAAAATTCGGCTTTTTGTCGTATTTTTAAAGCTCCTTTTGTCAGTCTTCTATGTCTTTCTGATAGCTTTCGGTGGCCAATTCATGCCTCCGTTTACCTTGCTATACCTGTAATACCTGTAATCCGACTTTAGAGAGTTACTTCTCACCTTGCTGCCGAAGAGAAATGACAGCGTGACGGTCGTCGTCAACTGCGAATGACAGAACGACACAAGGTATAGGATGTCAGGATTGGAGGGCGACTGAAGGAAAACTCTGGAAAATAAATCAATTTCAACATCGTAAAAAACAACACGAAAAATGAAACTCATGATATATTATAATATGACTAGATATGACGATGACGACGACGACGACGACTAGTAGTAAGTTGTTGTTGCTGCTGATGACAATGATTATCGTAGCTTCCCTTGGTGATATGTCTAGTCCGTGGGCGGAGGTGATGATCAAGGTCTAGGGGGGATAAGCCCCTCCATGAATATTCCAACAATTTTTGCTTGTTTGAGCATGCGCAATGACCTTATTTAGCCCTCCATGGACATTTTAAAAAATCCAAATTACAAGGGACCTTGTTTGTTTATAATTGCACCGGTCTCTGTTGCAAAAGAAAACTGTTATGCCGGTCCGCGAATGTGAAAAGTTGGGGAAGGGGCATTGCAGTCTAGCGTACACGGTAATGTTAAGGAACAGCGATAGAAGCGTTTCGTTGTAAATCGCCCAGCTGATGAATCGACTCTCGTTGAATTCCGAAGGCGCCTTGCGAACCATGACGCACAGACGAATGCCCCAGATCAACAGGCACAACTCCGCTAACAATCGAACACGTTCAGGAAAAACACAAACGTTGTCATTGGGATAATAATAGTAATAATAATAATAATAACTATAATAATAATACCAATACTAAGACTACTAATAATAATATGATATCCGAATATCCGTGAAACTCCAGAGAATTAAATTTCCACTGAACTTTCACAACAACAATAACAATAACAACAACAACAACAACAATAACAGCAATAACAACAACAATAATAACAATAACAATAACAATAACAACAACAACAATAATAATAACAACAATAACAACAACAACAATAACAACAACAACATAATAATAATAATAATAATAACTACAATAATAATGATCATCAGCATCATCATGTTCTCTGTCCTGGGACAGGTACAGGGCTCCATTGTTTCCATTCCTCTCTGCGTCTTGCTTCTTCTGATAATAATAACAATAATAATAATAACAACAACAATAACAATAATAATAACAATAACAATAATCTGTCGCCATTATCATCAAATGCCTATAACAGAAGCTCTGCTTTGTACTTCCTGCAGTTTTCGGACATGCTTATCATATTATTATAGTCATAGCTGCACTTAATACGCAAATTTTGCAATTCTTATAAATTCATTCATGAGAAGAAATGGGTGTGTAGTTATCGCATTTTGTCTGAAACTCTTCCCTTTGCTCAGCCGACGACCGATGAGTAATGGTTGCGTTGACAGTCGCTTAGTCGGCGTGATGACGTACAGGAAAAGCGGTGGAAAATATCGCACATTAGTTCATAACAAGATCCGATCAGTAGAGATTGGACAGGATGTGGGGTGGGTGGGGGGTGGATGGATGGAGGGTGGTCGGTTGAGTATATGATGGGGGTGGATAAAGGAGCGGCCGTATAGGCTACTGACCGAGAGCGGTGCTGTAGTCCCAGACGTCGCGTTGACATTGGTAAACCCGCAGTCCAGTCGAACTCGAACCTCAAGAGAGAGAGAAAAAAACCATCGGTAAAGGTCTCATATCAAAAGAAAACCATTTGGAGTCCTAAGAGCTTGTAGCGATCGACAACTTTAAAACCCCAACTGTTTCCGCCAGGGTCTTAGCGACGGGGGGGGGAGTATATCGGTATATATACCCCCAAAATCAGTCTACCTTAAAGTTTTTAATGTATTTTTTTAGGATTTTCAACGTTTTTAAAGATTTACCGGTATACCCCCTAAATCACATTATACCCCCAAATCAAATTCCTGGCTACGCCCATGGTTTCCGCTAGTATATATATATATATATAAATATAGTATATATATATATACCTATATATATACTGTTTAATATTCGTATATATACATGAATACACATATGCACATATCTACATGCAAACATACACAAGTACTGTAATATAGACATGCATAATACAGACAAAAATACGAGCCTGCCTATTTGGCTACATACATACATACATACATACATACATACATACATACATACATACATACATACATACACACTTACTTGCTTACATACTCATGCATACTACAATGTGAGAAAGAAATGGTCCATCAAAGGAAAGTGTTTAAACAAAGCGCTGAAGTAACGAAAATATTCCAAATAATTATAAATCATAGCAAAGGAACGTGTTGTGAGTCAGTGACTCATCGCTAACTCATTTACCTACCAGGGACGTAGCCAGAAATTTGATTTGGGAGGGTATAAATATTTTGGGTTGGTATAAATCTTAACTATAAACCGCATAAACCATATAAACCACATATAGCCACATGTAAATCACATAAAAAACTTTAAGGTAGACTGATTTCGGGGGGGAGGGGTGTGTATATATACCGATATACCCCCCGTCGCTACGCCCCTGTTACCTACCCGTGGTCACGTGGGGTGTTCCGATTGTTGTTCGAACGGTGAGGTAGACGATGAAGATGAGGACGACGACCGATAATCGTTTGATGAGATCCGTGTCCGATATCTTGATTCTTTGGGCCGATCGAACGCGGAAGACTACGGATATTCTAAAGATAACAGAAAAAACATTCGTCAATTGATTTTTAGCCAAATCAACAATAACATAACCGACCATTTATTAAGTGCACAGAATAAATTAATTATTCAAGCCGAGAACTCATGAACAAACATAAAAAGTGGACAAGAGGGCAAAGAACGAGATTACACAGCAGGACCATAATGTGAATGAATAGAAGGATGGAACATATAGTGGTTCTCACACAGGACAGACCAGGGCAGTGTTTAATCTAGGCCGTTTCCCGGGGGATTACCCCTTTCCCCGAAAAAATTTCAAATTCCCCCCGGAAATTTTAAAATACTACATGGACTAACAGCGGCCCCTAGCAGAATTCCTCCCGGCTTTGTCAGTTTTCCCCCCGGCTTTTTCAGTTTCGCCCCCGGAGTCCAGGAGTCTAGATTAAACACTGGGATATCCAGGGATATTTTTACACCCCATAACGCCCCCCTCAACACCCCCATTTGAGACCGACACTCCCCCTCCAATATGAGCCCATGATTACCTTTTTTGTTTGTCAGGCTTTTTCGGCAAGGATGGACCCCCAAAATATTCCGACGCCCCCCCAAAAAATATTTATAATCCTAGAAATAACCCTGGGACAGACCTCAATGAACCACTCTAAACGGTGTCGTAACTTTCATCATAATTCTAAACTTCGTAGGATCGTGGGGTCAGAATATGCAGAGCAGGAACGGAGTTCACGGAGGTCATGTCAATATGACGTAATGGAGGATTTATATAGCACACGTTTGGGCAAGCACGACGAGATTACCTCCAGGTCTTGAGGAGCAACGCCCCGTACGAGATGGAGAAACCCAATTCTCGCAGCCAAACTCGAAGAGAGCAGGTGACGTCAGTCGGTTCGAAGAAATCAACGATCATCTGTTGAATCAGAAGGAAATGACGTCATCAAAGGCGTAGCCAGGAATTTGATGGGGGGAATATAATGTGATTGGGGGAGTTACGGGAGTATAAATCTTTAAAACTTTGAAAATCTTTTTAAAAAATTAAAAAAACAGTAAAAATTTTAAGGTAGCCTGATTTCAGGGGGTATATATATACCGATATACCCCCCCGTCGCTACGCCCCTGGACGTCATACACTGTAGTTGCAGTCTACTACCTGGCTAACTAAATAGTAAGATCAAAGTGTAAAGATCTAAATATAAGATCTAAATAGTAACACGCCAAAAACGTTACCGGCAGTCGACGCTAGCTAGTACTAGTAATTTGCCGTTGCTTTCTCTCGTTACCCGCGTTTTACCTTCGCAGCTTAACGCTGCTGCCAATTTATCCACGCCTAAGCGATGAACGGCTTAGTTGGCCGCCGTCACAACGACTCGATCCCGGGATGGTCACCCATCCAAGTACTAACCGCGCTCGACGTTGCTTAACTTCAGTGTTCTGACGAGAACCGGTCGCACAACGCCAAGTAGGTCGATGCATCGATATAAATTTGGTTAAAACTAGAAATGCCATAAAATTTATGTAATTGCCGAAAAAATAGAAACAGAATATATACATGGAGAAACTCCGGCAGAGAAAAGCACCGCTTCTATACAGGGTGGCGCAAAAAAATCGGACTAGTCACATTTAGGCTTGCATTTAATATAGTCCGATTTCTTGCGCCACCCTGTAGTCTGACAGTACAGTAGAGTAGAGTACTTGATGCGAGTACCTACTGGACAGTATAGGCTGAACGCTCCGAGAAGGATGATGCGCAGAAGGACTGGACTTGCTGCCCTCAGGACCTGCGAAAGTACAGACAGAGGAAATCCGAAGGAATTTGCCATCAATCTACTCAGCCGTTAAGAAAGTTCACGTTTCTTGCGATCGCATAATTTATAGGACCTGCTTTAGGCTGCTTATAACACGCGTCCGTAATATTATTCTTGCTACTTATAAGGTAAGTAAGTAAAATCTCATGGATTTATATAGCGCCTTGGAAAGCAGCACAACAGTAGCTGCTTATTCTTAGGCGCTCAGCCTTTCTTAAAATAGCCTGGGGAAGGTATATGATCAGCCAGGCAATAGCCAACGTACGGCCACCGGCGTAAATTTCTATTACGCCTTAAGGCTCGCTCCACTTTTGAGAGGTGACCGTAGGGAAGGGAAGGGAAGGGAAGGGAGAAGTATAGGGGTTGGGTCCAGTGTTTTATACAGGCCTGTAAGAAGAGGGGATTTCCCCTCCCCAAAAACCTATAAATCCCCCCAACAAAAAAGTCCGAGCATTAAAACATTTTCTTCTGCATTGAACTATGCATCTTCGCCTCCAGCCAAGTCAGTCCCTCCCCCAAAAGACTGGAGTTTGGATAAAACACTGGTTGGGCCCCCACTTTTCCACCCAAGTTTGCGCCAGAACCTTACCAAAGACATTGCACAGTCCCATGTCGGATAACACGTGTTCTCATTACTGTTTGTATTTAAATGCAGGCGGAGTCTTAATTATAAATAACAACCGTTGGGCCGACAAAAACACGCTTTGTTGGCAAAGGTGGAAAGAAAAATGTCTTTACAAAAATTGCTCGAAGGATCTCTTTCGAGATTTTAAAACAGTTTTTCTAGAGGGAAGTTTTTAGATTAGACTAAAACAGCTCTGTACAGACAGACAGACAGACAGACAGACAGACAGACAGACAGACAGACAGACAGACAGACCAGACAGACAGACAGACAGGCAAACAGACCGACAGACAGGCAGACAGACAGGCAAACAGACCGACAGACAGACGTGGCTATAGCCTACAGCTAATGAGGCAGACAATTTTGTTCCCAGACGTTGATTGGTCTAATCAAAACGAGGCAAAACTTCAAAGACTTTCCGTCGACGCTGGTTCCCTGTTGTCGAGGATGAGCAAAGATGAAGAAAATGTTGCGTCATTTTGCCTACGGAAGTCGGAAGATTGAGGACGACGATTCATTTCAGAACGTAGAAAATTCGAAAATTTTGCATATAAGCCAAAAAATGAAAACATTTTCCAGAGGGTGCAAAACAATTAAGGTTTTGTGACGAAAGAAACAAGTTATTTTACTTTTTTCATAACTCCACATTTTTTCCGGGGTTAAATTGCACCCCCTTGCACCCCCCTCCGGACGCCCATGATGCCAGAGACTAATTAGAACTTTTACCATTGAAGTTCATTATTATTATTATTATTATTATTATTATTATTATTATTATTATTATTATTATTATTATTATTATTATTATTATTATTAACTAAGCAGAGGGCGTTTAACAAATCGTTTTTGTGGTCGGTAATAATTTTCCTTAGTGCTTTAATAAGTAGGCAAGTGATATCTCATGAATTTATATAGCGCTTTCGGAATAGTTATCGCAGTAGCTGCTTATTCTGCAATAATAGTAAATAGTCGGAATGAATCGGTCGAGAAGACAGAGTTTATTTAGGCTACTAGATTCTTCGTAGTATTCCAATTTCGCCATTCATTCCTGTTCATAGCTTTCTCCTTTAAGTCTTTATAGTCCTTTTCCATCATCCAGTCAAGTAGCATCTCTCGTGGTCTTCCTTTGGTCTTTTCCCCCTCTAGTTGTCCTTCTATTATTTCCCTTAGGAGTGAGTCTCCTCTCACTATATGTCCCATCCAAGTCTTTGTCTTTGTCTTTTTCTATTAGGCTACTAGATTGAATGCCTTAAAATGTAACCAGAAGTCCCTCCAAGAGCCGTGAAATGGCGCGCGAAGATACAGAAAGGGTAAATATTTATCTCTCTGCAAAACTTACGAAATACTTTGAAATGTTTTATTTTCAACTAAACTGTCTTCGATTATACCTAGGAACCATATTTGTAAAAACGTCCGTGCATTGAAAACCAGTCATAAAAATTAGGTCACTCATAAAGTATAATGTTGATTACCTCTGCTGCAGTATAGTGTAATTTAAAGCAATGTAATGTAATGCAATGTAATGTAATGCAGCATTTGTATAGATCCTCTTATATTAATTTTCTACTCAGAGGCGTTCCTGGCAATATCTTCGACGGAGATTCGAGTCGTGGGTTAGATATCCTACACTTTTGTCAGTTCCAGTTTCGATTTTGAGTCGCTCACCTTGATATTTTCGAATCGGAAGGTGAACCAGACAATGGCAGGTATGAAGACCATCGTCAGACATGACAGACCGAGAATCACTCCTCGCATCACCCAGTTCAACGTCACAACGCACGGAAGTCCGTTTTCACAGTCGTCACATCCGACGGCGCATGACAGGCAGACGTAGAAAGATTCCGAATCGTAAAGATTATCCTTACCCTGACGAAAGGAAGAGTAAAAACGCCGGAATAATAATAATAATAATAATAATAATAATAATAATAACAATAATAATAATAATAATAATAATAATAATAATAATAATGATTTTATAATAAAACCAATAAAACTGATAAAAGTAAAAACGCCGGATTTTCGTTTAATAATAATAATAATAATAATAATAATAAATAATAATAATAAATAATAATAATAATAAATAATAATAGTAATAATAATAATAATAATAGTAATAGTGGTATTAGTAATAGTAGTAGTAGAAGAAATATGAAGAGCACTAAAATAGTTATATTTTCTCATAATAAACTCTGGAACTCATTGTCTCAGCCTCATCTGCGCAGGGATGTAGTCCTCGAGACCGCGGTCTTGGTCTCGAGACCGCTAACCGATTTTTTGTGGTCTTGGTCTTGTCTTGGTCTAACAGCTAAGGTCTTGGTCTTGGTCTCGGTCTTGATGAATTGGTCTCGGAAATTTTTCGAGACCACTATATTATTATAATAAATATCGCGGTACGTAACAATGGCGATAACGACGGATACGATCGAGTATAATTGGAGGGGAGGGTCTCAAAGGGGTTGGCGGGGCTTTGTAATAAGGATGGGTAAGGGAAGAGGAGGGCTAAGAGGAGGGGAGGAGGATGGGTGGGTAAGAAGAATGGAAATGTAGGTAAGTTGTAATAATAGAATAAGTCTATCAATAGAACGATACAGCGATTGTCAATCATCATGGATCAAAGCATGTTAGCAAACATCGTTCAGCCTTTGAACTAAAACATTTGTCAATCCTTAGAAATAACTAAAGAGTTTACGGATTAATATATGTTGGCCTATGTACATTTTCTCGCTTGACTGCCCGAAACATACTCCGGTTACATTTGCCACCCCCTCCCACCACCCCCCTTTATAAAGTGGGCATTGACCGTTGACCTGCAGTAGCCAACTTCAATACCATCCCTGCCCCAATAATAACTCAACTTAAACATTTCCCAGGCCCCTAAACTTTAAGACTTATATCCAATAATTTTGTCTGGCTGGATTCGGATCATTTCGGTTCGGCAGCGGTCAAAGCCAATGCTAAGTTTTATTATGGATTACATAGTCCAGAAACAGAAAATCTTCCCACTCTAACAACTCCGGAAATCCTGCCTAGACTGGTGATAGAAGAGTTGAACATACCATCTGGAAATGTGTACAGTAATTGATTGATAAATTTTTTTGCATTATGTCATCAGGTGGTCTTAGTCTTGGTCTTGGTCTCGATGGTACTGGTCTTGATCTTGGTCTTGGTCTCGATGGTACTTGGTCTCGGTCTTGGTCTTGATGATTAGTGGTCTTGGTCTTGCTTGGTCTCGGAGTCTGGTCTTGACTACATCTCTGCATCTGCGCATTGCAAATTAACTACCAAGTTGTAGAACATGATTGAAACCTCATCTATTTTACCTGGCTTATCCACCATAGTCGGTCACCTGGTTTCCGGCCGGATACCCTGGATTTAACCTGGATCTTTAATGATTTGGATTTGGAGTGCCATCGGCTGATGTTCCTCTGCATTATGAAGTGGCGCTATAGAAGTTTAAGATTAGATTAGGCAGATAACTCTAAAATCCGATGCTAGTATCTCAATGCATAAACACAATTATTTATACCCCTTTACCGTGTATTTAACTGTAACTCAATGTAAAATGGACGGATATATCCGGGGTCCCAGCTAAGGGGTTAATAGACATTGATAGACTGAAACAACATTAATAGAGAAGCTCTTTAGAACAGAGAATAGGTCTTTTCTGAAATACAGGATATGTCCTGTTTAGGCTGTGTACAACATGCGGCCGTCTTAGGCGACGTACAGCATGTGGCTACCTGTTGTTTGCGTTCGTACTCGGTTTCTATTTCCGAGCCGTTGTAGAAGCGCAGCTTTTTGTCGAGAGTTTCGTTCGGAAAGTAGAAACCGGGACGACAGACACATCGATAGGAACCACGCCGAAATCCTTGACCGGGAACCGGAACACACTGGATCCGAGCGAGGAAGGAAGGATCGCCGGTGCAGAACATGAATAACAAACGAAGCTTGGGTCTCGCGCTTAAATGCATTAAGTTAGTAAGTAAGTACACAGCCGTCGAAACTTGGGAGTGATTTTTTGAACGCCGTGGTTAATTTTGTCGTCGCAAGAAACATCAAATCTTTGCATCTTTGTATATTTTAAAGATGATGTTAATCGCCAGGGACCGCAATTTCCGCGGAAAAGTTCCCCAAATTCCGCAGGGCGCTTTGCCAAATTCCGCGGCTATAGGCGTCGTCGTTCTATTATTACGTAAAAGAATATTTTTAAATAAACGACTGCTTTACAACCAAGTCTTCCTCTGCAGCAGATGTCGCTGTTTGCAACCTGCTAGTTTGAGCTTCTTTTTTAGGCACAGCGTTTGCATACATAGACGCAGATTATTTTGCTTTCCCGAGTTTTCCGAATATGTATTAGTTGACGGTAAATGATGATCTATCATCGTCTGCCTGCGAATATGGCCAGTGGGTATTATGCAAATCTTGCTCGTCAGTAGATCTCCCTTTTCGACAAACATGCGATAACAAAACTCAGTCGCAAGACTGGACAATGGTTTAACTAACTGTTGAATGATGAAAATCAATGAATAATAAATATATAAACAATTTCAGTAATTGTTAAGTAAACAAGAAATGCGTCACTAATTACGTCATCGATTGCGTAGCTATCACCGGCCAGCACCGAATTCGGCAAAATTCCGCGGAAATGGACAGTATCCGCGGCTGGGCTCAAAAATTCCGCGGTCCGCGGAAAACTGCGGTCCTAAGCTTCAATTTGTCGCAGTTCTTGACAACTAGCACCAAACCTCAGCGTTACTAATAGTACGAATACACAAACGCTAGATAGGCTACGGAATAGAAGAAATTATCGCGCTACTGTATTGCCAATAGTTATTTCATTTTGTCCCGACAGCCAACCGCTTCAAGTCTTTCCAAGCAGTCGGGGTGGGGAGGGGGGGATTCAGTTGGGAAAGAGGGCGGAAGGAAGGGCGCTCCGACTAAAGCCCGAGAAAATGACGCCGGTTCCCGAGTTACCGCACAAAGGCGCAACATAATTTATTATCCAAACGTTCTCTTTCTTTCTTTCTCTTTAACAAGACATAAATTTCAGTTTTCCCCGCGGAAATATCCTTACTCATAAGAACCAAGAAGCAGTTCTCTGTCTGGGAAAATATGCTATAATATTTAATTTGTTTAGCGCCATTATGTCCACAGATATTCGTGACAGCCAACGAGTTCGTTTTTCCAGCAGCAACACTAGGGACAATATACTATGGTCACCGGTTGGGTGCGGTGCAGAGGTTTGTTGGCAGTGGCGGCTCTAGGATTTAGCAAGTGGGGGGCAGTTGGGGTGGCAACTTCTAATCATTGGGGAGCCAACCCTTTGTTGTTTAATGCATGTAACATTAAGTATAGGGTCCCAACTGGGGGCCACTGGGGAAGAGGCACTCAATAGGGGGCACACGGGCCCCCTGGCCCCCCGGTGGAGCCGCCACTGTTTCTCGGCCCTTCGAAATGGTTGAATCCTGCCCCTGGGTGGGGGGTTAGGATGGGGTTTTGGGAGACAGGGACGTTGTCGATGTCTTACCGTGGTTGTTTCTGTCTTGCATTTATTTGAGTTGGCAAAGACGTTGAGTTCTTGACTCCCGATCGGCAACGGACACTGATCGATATCGACTTTCTGCAGATCAATATCGATGCCACTGGTGCCTCTAGAAAAATAAATTATCAAACTACTATCCAAAGTAAACGACTGGTGCTATGCGAAAATCCTATTGTATTACACTACAAATATTGTAAAAAGAAACTAACACTTCGGTATCAGTCGATAATTATGTTGGGCAATCCGATTTTAACCCCTAACCGTGTATTTAACTGTAACTCAATGTAGAATGGACGGATATATCTGGGATCCCCAGTTAAGGGGTTAAGGGGATTTTATGTTGACAGAACGCTGGCGGCTGACCCAAGTTCAACCAATTCAGAGAGCTTGAATATATATATATATATATATATATATATATATATATATCATCTGTCTCTGTCTCTCTCCCTTTTTGGCTGCCGACGAAAAGAAATTTTATGTGTTTCCATACATTTAATTTTCGGACGCGGTTTTGGGGTCAAAATCCCTCTTGGCTGCCGACGCAAAATAATTTGTAAGAGCTATAGAGTAAAGGATGTAAGGTGACGACCTTCTTTGGCTTGTCAGCGCATCTGCAAAGGAAATCCTGGCTACGCCACCTTTACTTAGTATACACGAATCCATCAGACTAGTTTGCCTGGTTAACACTATCGACCAATAAAAATATAAATCTACAGTCGATGATAGATGATTGGCACTGCTGCAGTTGAGGCCTAACTATCTGGCCCGGACTGTTAGGTGCGTTCGGAGGCTGACACGTCAATCGTCCCCTGTCGAACCTGTCCAATCTCTGCTGCGTATCGACGGCAAGGGGAGGTGGCGGTGGTGGCGGCGGTGGCGGTATTCGCGTGAAACACCCGGGAGAGATTGGTCGGTGAGTCGTCTGACACGCCAGCCTCCGAGACACGATGGATGACTTGGTACAGGCCACTTGTTAACGACGGCGGCGACGGCGGCGGCGGCGGCGGCGCGATTATCCGCGGAGAATGAATCTGTCTGAACGGCGAAAGAATCCGCGGACAATCGCCGGTCGATCGAGAAACTGAATGCAGAAGACTGACAAGACGCAAACAGTGCAGACGAGGAAATGATTAACAGCGTCATTCGAAAGAGAGACCCGTTGTTAGCGACCACCTGCTAGACTATGCTGCCATACATCGCTTTCTTCATCTTCTCTATGACGTCTGCCACCGTCCTATTTCCTTCGTTTGTCCGATTTTTTTTCGTAGCGCCCTCCTCGTCTAGCGCTGTAAGTATAACGCGTCCATTTTGTCGTCGTTGTTGTCGTCGTCTGTCCGCTTGCGAGTCCGCGTGCCTGTCGGTCTGGAGCCCACAGTTTTCATCAGATCTAAATGTCACCATTTCAACAGTTCTGTGGATTGCGGAATCAAATCTGGTTTCGACAATTCCGCCAGTTCAACTCGTTTTCGGTCTTACCTTAATTCGTCTGGGCCTATATTATCCCGTCTTGCCCTACATCTGCGTCCATATTATCCCGCCTTACCCTACTTCCTCTGCGTCTATATTATCCCGCATTACCCTACTTATCCTATGCCTATATTATCCCGCCCTACCCTTACTTAATTACTTAGTGCATGAGTATACGAATAGAACTACAGTTATACGGTTTAAACCCCATTTTGTCTCTATCATTGCAAATCAGATGCGTTTGGCAGACAACTTTTTCACTCGGCATAACGATTGCTTTTTTATAATTTTCTATCAAGCGCCAAGGGGTCGTCCATAAATTACGTCACGCGGTTAGGGGGTCCGCCATTTGCTACACGAAGTGTGACGACGGGCGGGGGGATCCGTAAATGTGACGTCACGCAAAAAATAAATTAGGTCATGACCTTTGACCATTTTTTGCTTGTCAGGGATATTTTGGAGATAGAAAAATACAATTTTCGAGAGGAAAAAAAAAATACAAGGATATTGTTACGTCATATTTTAGCGGATCTAACATTTTGTTACGACGCGTTACGATGGGGGAGGGGGAGTAAAAAACTGCCAAAATCGCGTAACGTCGTTTATGGACGATCCCTTGTCAAGACTTTTCGGAAGGCGACGAAAGGGGGTCGGCCCGTTGTGACGATGATATTTTAGGGGGTCTGACGTTTTGTTGCGTCGCGTTACGCGGGGGGGTCAAAAAGTGCCAAAATCGCGTGACGTTGTTTATGGACGACCCCTAAATTAAAAAGATTAATTTTGTTTTTCGCTGGAGAGGACTTTGCAAACGATGCCTCCAAAGAAATCGCTTAAATAGGATTTTAAATGAAAACGGCGGGAAATGAGAGCGAATAGAATTTGTATTGAGTCTGCAAATAGCGAAACTGATGGAAAAATAGTGAAGACGAGGAGAGATTTAGCTGAAACGACAAACGAAAGCAGACTGACGAGGACGAAAAATATGAAAGCGGGAGGGAGGAGGAACGGAAGGAAGGAGGGAGGGACGGAGAGGGAGAGGGAGATGGCGACGGAGGGAGCGAGGAGGCGAAGGGGGAGAGAGGAAGGATGGAGGAAGGGAGGGAGGTAAGGAGGGAGGGAGAGAAGTGAGGGAGAGACGGAGAGTGGGAGAGTGTGGGGAGAAGTCATACCTGGACTGATTGAGAGAGGGAGGGATAATGAGCCACGGAGCGAGGGAGGAAAAGAGACGAAACAGAATAGAAGCAGTTATCTTATAGATATAGGCCCCTACAATAGTGGAGGAAGATAAGTGGTTTAGAATTTACGAAAATCATTAAATGAAATTTCTGAATTGGCTGAAGTTTGATTGGTTTCGTTAAAGTAAAATGGGGACAGCATGCAGTAGAACCGGTTGTTTTTGTGGAGGGTGGGGTGCATCCAACTAATCCGGTGGCTCTCAATCTGGGGTCCGCGGTCCGAAAGGGGGCCGCCAAACGGTTTCAAGGGGGCCGTAAAGGGATTATTTTCTCAAGATATCTCACCAACATAAAACATACTGATTGCTCTAAGAGTGCTGATTCCATTTGAATTTGATGACTAAGATTTGCAATTTTCGGATTAAATAATTGATTGACAAAACAAGCAGCCTATATATATATATATATGTATATATATGTATATATATATATGTTAATTACAGTTAATTTAAAATTCAAATTTTATCAGGTTTACCAGTCATCACAAAAATTTCCAAGCCACCACCACGCAAAAACCCTCAAAAGTCCGAGAACCGCTGGACCAACCCCTTGTCCCCTGCAAATGTTTGCCCTCGAAATCATGGAGAGCAAATACCGCCCCACCGATGCTTAAGATTCCCGCAACCGCTCTGCAGCCGACCAAATGACTGGTTCGAAAGAGTGGGACGGCGATGGGGTATAGGGAGAGGAAGCTGGAATGGAAGTGGAAAGAATTGTGGATGAACAAAAAAGACATCTCCAAGCACTCAGCGTTGGGCGATCTTCTTCCTCTTCTTTGACTTCACTACAAGACTAGACGTCATCTTTCTCACCGTGTACGTCTCTCTTTCTCTCTGTGTATCTCTGTTTCTCTCTCTCTCTCTCTCTCTCTCTTTCTGATCTCTCTCTGTCTTTCTGTCTTTCTGATTCTCTGCTCTGTCTTTTTGCCTTTCTTCTTTCTCCTCTGTCTGTCTCTGTTCTCTCTCTCTCTCTCCCTCTCTCTGCTTCTTTCTAGCCGTCCGTCTGTGTCTATGTGTTTATGTCTCTCTCCTCTCTTTCTCTTTGTCTGTCTCTGTCTGCTTGTCTCTGTTTGTCTATGTCTGTCTTTCTCCATTTGTTTGTTTCTTCCTCTCTCTTCCTCTCTCTCTCTCTCTCTCTCTCTCTCTCTCTCTCTTCTGTCTGTCTGTCTCTCTGCTTGTCTCTCCGTCTTGTCTATGTCTATGTCTTTCTCTCTTTCACTTTGTCTGTCTCTGTCTGCTTGTCTCTGTCTATGTCTATCTTTCTCCGTTTACGTTTCTCTCTCTCTCTCTCTCTCTCTCTCTCTCTCTCTCTCTCTCTCTCCACCAGAGTCTCACGTGAAACACGCGTTTGTTTCTGTCCCGCGCTAGACTCCGGATGGCAAAACAGAAGAAGAAGAAGGAAACCATTCCGGACTCAGCAGTCGTCGGCAGAGTCCGTCTCCACTTCCGGTCACGTACGCATCCATCTGCCGTCGACCAAATCTCCTCCTCCTCCTCCTCCTCCCCGCATCTAATTGGGAAGTCTCACGCCACTCCAGATGCTCTCGAATCAGCATCCGGATTCTCTCTCTCTCTCTCTCTCTCTCTCTCTCTCTCTCTCTCTCTCTCTCTCTCTCTCTCTCTCTCATCTTGTCACGACGCCGTCACTAGATGTCGCCGCTGCTGCTTCTGCCCACGTGACTCGGTCTGCCACCGTTCTAATTGCACCTGATCTAATCAGGCGGCTGATTGCACTCAGGAAAGTCCTATACAGAGAATTTTTCTGCTGACGTCAGCGAAGCTGGTCGACGCCATTTGAAGGTGGCGTTGAGTTCACTGCTTCGAGGGCGAAAGTAGCCTATATACGAAAATTCGATTTTTTTGGTTTTTAAATATTTTTGGGAAAAATTACAGTAAATTCTACGAGTTTTAAAAGCCAACCAATCAGAACGCTTGCACAGAGGCACAAAGGAAGAATCTTAATATGATAGATGTGATGCAGCGACTTTAAACCAGGGATCGTCAACTTTTTGCTACAAACGGCCATTATAAATTATAAATTCTGATCAGCTTACGGAGGGCCGCATTTGTTTGTTGCCTTTTGCACATACTTGTTGTCAACTGTAGTACAGTCACTGCTGTCACCTGACGGGTAGTAACTGGTAACAGTTACAATTAAACGGATTTAAAAGTCTTACTTGTGACACGCATTGTATGCATGAATAGAACCAATAAAATTTATTTGTGAATATGTACTGAGAGCCGCCAATCCGCAGCTGGCGGGCCGCATGCTGCCCGCGGGTCGCCGGTTGGCCACTCCTGATTGAAACTGATTGCAGAAATTTGCGCTATATAAATAAATGAATATATACACTACATAATTATACAGTACATACTGTATACAACAACAGTTTTCGTAGCTCTTTGCAAACGAATCACGCAGCATTATACCACCAGAACAAGCAGAAATAATTGCAGAAAAAAAATGTTGCCCACCTG
>CM030840.1:15392283-15402283 GCA_018105865.1 Metaphire vulgaris
AATCCGATCACATCTAATATTGAACTTCTATAGCGCCACATCATAGAATGCAAGGACCTCTTACTGGCTGGACTTCGGAAGATAACCGTCGTTAGCCGTCGTGACGGCGCGTCTCCGAAGAACAGCGCAGTCGGCTGCAGTGGGTCCTGCTGGGGTCCTGTTTGGGTCCTGTTGGGGCGACGTCCCGCGGAAAGTCATTCCATGCCCGACGAATAGAGAACGTAATGCAAATTTTATTTAACCCTTAACCGATCGTGACTAGTACACTCGTCCATTTTACATTGAGTCACAAATACACACAAGGGGTTAAAGCCTGATTTTGTTTTCCTTGATTTCTACATGATTCGAATTCACAGGCCAGAATTTGTCCTTCTACGTCATATCTTCGAAACATCTACTCATTCTACTGTATTACACACACACACGAACACACACAAATACACATAACAGAGTCTAGATTCAAAGGAGCAGTGGCGTCGCCAGGGTTCCGAAATGGGGGGGGGGCGCCAATGGAAGGGTGAGCCACAGAGATTCGACAGCAGGTGCAAATCGATTGAGCAATCGTCTGACCGTTTACCTTTCGGGTCGAAAAATAATTAATCGAAACGGTGGACTTCTTGGTCAAACCATCGGCAACTCAAACGTTCCAAATCGTATCAATAACCGATCGATATCTAGCCTACGATTGGAAGTTCACTGTGACGATGTCAGCATGACACGCGTCATCGAGCGTTTACGTCAAGTGTCTTCGATCGAAAATCTCGCAAGAACCTTGAGACCAATCGATTGTCAATTATTAACAAATTATATACAGATGACCGACCAAAAGTGCAAAAATCTCTCTCTGTGTGTCTCTCTCTCTCTCTCTCTCTGTCTCTCTGTCTCTCTCTCTCTCTGTCTCTCTGTGTCTGTCTCTCTCTGTCTCTCTCTCTCTCTCTCTGTTGTTATTTTCACTAATTAGTCACCTGGGCACGAGTGTTTTTTCAGTGTTTTCCACACACTTTAGTTCCTTGCGTTTATCGTCGGGTGTCGCTCTGTCGCGATTGTTTCACTTTTTTCTCGAACTGTCGTCGACCCAGTCTCTCTCTCCCTATATATATATATATATATATATATATATATATATATATATCTATAATATTAAGATCGTTATCTGTATGTCTGTTACCTTCAAGCGTTCTGATTGGTTGACTATTGGTAGACGGTTTAGACCGTTTAGTCCTTACGTCGCGATGCGTTGGTGGGCGAGCGTTGACTATTGGTAGACGGTTTAGACCGTTTAGTCCTTACGTCGCGATGCGTTGGTGGACGATGTTCGAAGACGACGTTGCTATTGGTAACAATTGTTCGTAGAACCGGTTTAGTCGAGTCATTGCAGCATCAGAGGGCTGGGCGTGCGACGACGTTGCTATTGGTAACAATTGTTCGCAGCAATTTTAACGTACATTTGAGCGTACACAAAAAAATACGTGTACAGCGTCACAAATGGCCACAGTTGCGTGATTTTAACGTACATAGGCCTAATTATTACGTGGTGCAGAGCTTGGCTAGGTGGCGATCATTGAAATGTTGTTCAGCATGAATTCAATGATTGGGTATTAGGTATAGGTATTGGATTAGTATTATCCTGCACTGCGAGCGAAGCGAGCGCGAGCGAAGCGAGCCTCTTTCTAGTATATATATATATATATATATATATATATATATATATATATCTGTCCGGCGACAAATTAATCAGTTTGTGAAAGGGCAACTATCATTTATTTAGATTTGAAGATAAAACCGACTCTCATCCACCACAAAATTGACTACTCGCTCCCTCCTCTGCCAAACGTCACTTCTGGACTGTTCGTCGTTCAGTTACGTCCCTATTCCTTTTTTCAGACCCCTTGCCCCCCCATTGCAACATACAGTGCAGTAGTAGTAGTAACATTCATGCCAGACGTGCACCAAAGATAGCGGAAATGTATACACCTCACGCCATAAAATCTTCGGTACAGATGACGTTTTGCACACGAAGAGGTAATTAATCAGTCTTATAAAACATCGCTGTTGTACGAAAAGCTCGCATACTGTATTAGCAGCCTGATCAAATTGGGATAAGCATATCATCATAGAATGCACATTTATTATTGCTATTGTATTAACCCCTTAACTGGGGATCCCGGATATATCCATCCATTTTACATTGAGTTATAGTTAAATACACGGTTAAGGGGTTAATATTGTTGTATTATTATTGTATTATTGCTATTGTATTATTAGAAAGGAGGATAGCAGATAGCAGCTATAGGCGCAGATTGTTCAAAATGTATCGTAAATAGTTTTGCTTATATATTTTTTAAAACACGCACTGAGTGCATGTATCGAGAAAGAGACAGATTGAAGAAAAAAGTAGAAACCAACATGGAAACATCAACGCACTGGTAAAAGTGAACAGGGATGTCCTTTAGACGCCTCCTGATCCTCGAATGTCGAGTGCTGCCTGCAAGGATCGCGGCCCGTCAATCGACCAGCGTGGAAGACGTCACTTAACCCATTAACTTGGGATCCCGGATATATTCGTCCATTTTACATTGAGTTACAGTTAAATACACGGTTAAGGGGTTAACAACGCTTTGAACGGAAAAAATGCCCAAAACGAATGAGATAAAGTCAGTTGGATGGCAACGGACGACCGAAAAAAGCTCGACAATCTTTCTTGATCAGAGACCTTTTAGGAACAGGTCTTAGAATTAAAGTTGGGACCAAAGAACTGGATGAATGAATTCGTAGGAAAGTTTTATTTGCAGCAACATTTTGCTAATTCTATGTTGTTCATGGAGTTTTTTAAAACGTTCTATAAGAGATTCCAAACTTGCCATAGAACTAAGACTAATGCTATTATCACATTGCTGATGACAATAAATATAAGGCATATAAGGACATTTTTCTATATATAGCCTTTTAAAACTGATGAAAATGCATTTAAATTTTTGAGATTCTCTCTCACTCTCTCTCTCTCTAAACAAACAAATAAATAAATAAATAAATATCAAGATATCGAATCAAATAGTTAAATAGTTGTGAGAGTGAAACAGAGAGAGACAGAGAGAGAGAGAGAGAGAGAGACTGGCAGACAGCGAGACAGACAGGCAGACGAGTTCAATAGGGACACTCTTAATCCATGTCATCTCATAATTATCGGGAATAGAGGTCAGACCGAAAAAATGATAATATTTCTGAGAATACACCTAAAAACCAATTTTCCCATCAGAAATCATGATACAGTAGAACTTCGCTATTTAGAGACGCCGCTTAAGCTGCCACATAACGACAGCGAAGGGGCCGTCCATAAAATACGTCACGCTCGAGGGAAGGGGTCTAAGAAAGTGTGCGACAGGAGAGGAGGGTAAGTACTTGCGTGACGTCACATTTTCAGTATAAATAAACCCATATGACTGATGGGATGTACGGTGAACGACGTTTTTAATTGCACATTAACACTTTCTTGCCCCAGATACATTGCATTTTTGATCGCAATATGTTCGCTGTTACTGTCGGAAATTGAGTGTCTGTTTTGCTGCAGAAAATTGAACGAAGAAACTCGAATAAATAATAAATTGAATTGTAGACCTGCGTGACGTAATTTATGGACGACGCTCTAATGGGTCCGAAATTTGTGACAGTTCGTGACAGTGGGGAGGGGTCAAAATTTCCAAAATTATCGTGACGTACTTTATGGACGGCCCCAACTGGCGATCCTGAAAACCTGCTTCCTCGACTTTCGGTCTTTACGGATGGTTAACGTAAAACGTCCATGCAATGCAAAGACATATCGATAACGAGATCTCACTGTACTGCCTATGATCTTGAGATCTCTGCTGATCTCAAGTGCATAGCTAATCTAGTTGCGACGCGTTACGTAAGACGTGAGTGCCAGTTGTACCGCAGCTCATCAGCCGTCCATTTTGTCTGGACTGTTGCAACTCGCTCGTGTGAACGGACATCCATTGTAACAAATGCAACGTCTTTGGACAGCATAAATATGCATCATCTAGATCTGTCGCTTCTCTGTCACCGCCAATCATGTCTTTAAAGTCGCATCATCATCACCATCGTCGTCATCGTCGTCATCATCATCAACATCATCATCATCATCATCATCACCGTCATCATAATCATCATCAACAGCATCATCATCATCAACAACAACATCATCATCATCATTATCATCGTCATAATCGTAGTCATCATCATCCTCATCGTCGTCGTCATCATCATTGATGAATAATCATCATCATTGCATGGTTGTTAATGCACTTTATAGGTCATTAACAAAGTGACAAATCGTAAGTGTACTGCGCAAGATCAGAGGCGAGAACAACTTGCACACGGTCGCTATAAGCGCAGTGGCTAGGGTCGGATTCGAACCCGCTACCCTTCGGTTGCCTGTCAAGAGCCCTACCACTATTCCACCGCGCCGCCTGTCTATACGGAAACCGCTTACGATCTAACGCCGTCACCCCCTCCGCCCGCCCCACTCGCTGCTCTCTGATTGTTGTCAACCCATGTCACGTGACTCACGTCACCGAAATCCTCGAAGCGTTCGATCTCTGTGGCTGCATATTCAATGCCTCTGGCCGACGTTCGACGAAGCGCTGAAGCAGCGCATTATTCATCACTCAGTCGAGCGACCAGTCACCCCGATCAACGCCGTCTACCGCGCCTCCGAGTTGGAAAAAATATATAAAGGCGCTATACTGAGTAGTCAGTGCCGAAAGTCACCCGGAAAGCGGCGGAACGGATCTCCGGCACCTTTTTGAACCATGTCAGAGTATTTCAAGAATGAAAAATATAAAAATATAAAAACATTTTTTGTTTTTTTCCTGGTTAAGGGTTTTGATGAGCTCCTGCACCTTTTCCCACAGACTTTCAGCACTGTGTAATATTAGCGTTATACATGTAACGTTATATAGCGCCTTTATTTAATTTCGTTGATCAGTAAAAGGTTTTTGAAAGCAAACAAATTGTTATTTGAATGGGAATCTTCTTTGCGGCGTAGGCCTACATCCTTCCTAAAATGTTCCTTCCTTCTGTCTCAATTTCGTCATCATCATCATCATCATCATCTCCATAGCATCGGATTTGATCAATGAGTGAGAAGATTAAATTAAGATTAAGTGCACGCGACTTAGTTGCTTCACTTTATTATACGATGCACTTTTGACTTCAGAAAAAACCTTGACGCTTCAATTGAGGCCACGGTAATCGAATATGGACAAAGATATTGTGGTGGACGCCGACTTTTATCTCCACCCTAAATTTGTTTACCATGCTCTCTCTCTCTCTCTATCTCTCTCTCTCTCTTTCTCTGTCTCTTTCTCTCTGTCTGTCTGTCTGTCTCTGTCTCTGTCCCTGTCTCTGTCTCTGTCTGTCTGTCTGTCTCTCTCTCTGTCTGTCTCTGTCTCTGTCTTCGTCTCTGTCTGTCTCTGTCTGTCTCTGTCTGTCTGTCTGTCTGTCTGTCTGTCTATCTCTCTCTCTCTCTCTCTCTCTCTCTCTCTCTCTCTCTCTCTCTCTCTCTCTCTCTCTCTCTCTCTCTCTGGGAAAACGGGATACCGGTCCGGAATGTCAGTACGGATCGTGGATTGAGGGAGGGAGGGGGCGAGGGGAAATTAATGGTCGCACAGCCGGTGAATCGCCGATTCCGAGAGTAGTATCGTGGAAAATCAGCGCCGACGTTTTGGGGCCTTTAGGGATGAAGGTGGAGTGGGGGGTACTACTGACCCCGGCGTAAAAGAGTACGCAGGATCAAGTTAAGGAGGCAGGGAGGGACAAGACCTGATGATATTAAATCCTGATTTATGGGTCTCTTCAGCTACCAAATGGCCGACCATCGTTTTCCCATCTGTCGTTATTTCGAAAAGAGTTGTCCTTTTCAACGAGGAATTTCTTATTTGTAAGGTCTAGAATAGAGTTTCGCCGCTTATACAGCGTAACAACAACAGTACTACTACTACTACTACTACTACTACTACTACTACTACTACTACTACTACTACTACTACTACTACTACTACTACTACTACTACTACTACTACTACTAATACTACTAATACTACTAATACTATTACTAATACTAATACTAATACTAATACTATACTACTACTACTACTACTACTACTACTGCTACAACTACCACTGATGATAATAATAATAATAATAATAATAATAATAATAATTATTATTATTATTATTATTATTATTATTATTATTATAGCAATAAATAATAATAATAATAATCATAGCCTATGACACCCAAGCACTATTGCCACCTAACAATTGAAAGATGCAGTACATCTGTCGAAGCAATATTATGCTTACGTGTTTAGCACATCAAACAGTCAACCAAACAGCATAAAAACAGCATCAGATTGTCGAATTTCATAGTCTTTTGTCGTGTAGCGATTTTAAAATATCCTCAATTAGAAAAAAATGGAAAATTTATAATCTGCACCAACCTCCGAATTCGATAACTCCCAAGACCCTATTATTCGAGTTCGGGCTAAGTTCTTCATTCTTCAGCATAGGTTCCCCATTCTGAGACCCTGACAGTGGAGTAGGCAGAAGATTCCGGAATAGGTGAGAGGGGGATACATCGAAATTTACAGGTGCAAAATGTCTTAAGCAAAAGAAAAAGGTCGTCACTTTGAATTTTCACGCGTTCTCTTCGATCAAGATACCTCGCCCCGCCAAAAAATGTCTCAACGGTTTTGCACAAATCCAGCTCGAATGGGGGAGGGCGGCCCACTCACCCCCTCCCCCACGTGGCTACGACAATGAACCAAAGCTCGGCTCATCATCAAAAACAGACTGAAGAGCCGTCTGTTTACGAGTCATATCCCATGTGAAACGCCATTGTTTTTGGTTATGCTATGTTTACGGCGCTATATAAATAGTCCAGTATAGAATACAATCAGTGTTTATTCTAGCCACCTTGACATTGGGGGGATTTTGAAATGTTTGGAGGGGGACAAGGTCTGAGTCTCCACACTTGGGGGGGGCGAATTTCCACCCCCTGCCAACACATGGAAATTTTTTGAGGGAGAGAATTTTAAAACTTGGGGGGATTCCCCCAGAGAAGGCCTAGAATAAACACTGAATACAAAATACGATGCACCCCTGGCTTCGCCCCCGGTCCTTACCGACGGTCTCGCTGTAGTTCCCGCCGCTTAGTTTCTTCTTGGCCTTGAGCCTCGCCTGGTAGAAGAACTCGGAATCGTTTCCCAGGTACTTGTAGGCGACCGACAGGTCCTTGACGATCACCTGCTGAGGCCGGTCGGGCAGACGGTGTGCGTAGGCGCAGAACAGCGTGTAGTTCTTGTACTCCCGGAAGTCGTAGCAGTTCCCGGCGGCGAACAGGTCGTCGTCTCCCTCGACCATCGACCGAACGGCCGCGTACAGGAAGTACTCGGAGTCCGTCAGGGAGGAGGAGGAGGAGGAGGAGGAGGAGGAGGAGGAGGAGGACAGACCCGATCCCCTCCAGATGCGCGTCAGGAAGTTGGCGCGGTTGACGGCGACCATCGCCTGCGCCCGGAACCTTCGGACGCCGTACTGGGCGACGACGCCGTCGCCGAGGTGAAAGGTCGTGCCCGGGGTGCAGTTGTCCTTGTTGCGCTTGTACTGCTCGACGATGCTCAGGAAGCGGTCGACGACGTCACGGATGGTCGATTCGTCACGCTCGGTCGAGTAGTCGCCGCCGTCGCCGCCGTCGTCGTCGTTCGCCCGCTCTTGATCGAGTTCTTCGCTTCCGGTTTCGTCGACGTACTTCTCGATCCCGGTCGCCCGGACGCCGTCGGGTGCGTCGATGCCTCTCCGTTCAGGTGTGCCGATGATGGGCGCCAGGTGAACGAGAACGCCCAGCAAGGACATGATTCGAATCGCCATCATTGCTCTGTTACCTGTAAACCACAGGTGCAGGGGGATGCATCAGTGTTTTATACAGGCCTGTTACGAGAGGAGATTTTCCCCCAAAACCTCAAAATTTCCCCCCAAAATCCCAGCACTTACACAAATTTTTCATTGAATTGTGTCTTTTCCCCTCCAACCAAGTCGACCCCCCACGGAAAGCCTCAATTCCCTCCCCCCCAAAGGCCTGGAGTCTGGATAAAACACTGGGATTCATAACCTCCGTAGTTACGATAAAGGATCTGTCAATATTAGGAGATCATATTATGATATTATCCAACCGTACTATAATTTCATATGCTGATGGAGTGAATGACAAACATACGAAGTTTTTTCAACAAGGTTTTAAGTTTTTTCAACCTCATGTTAATAATAATAATAATAATAATAATAATAATAATAATAATAATAATAATAATAATAATAATAATAATAATGCACTTCTTTGGCACCAGTTCTAATACCTAAGGGTATCAATCGACTGTACTTAAAATCCATCCGCAAAAGACCAGGTCATTCCAGAGATATCAGTCAGAGAGAAAGTCGGAAGGAAAAATGTTGGTTTTGGTTGGGGAATCTGATAAAACGAGTGACTGTCCGAGGTTTAGAGGAGAACCTGAGACATAACCTGTATTTTTAAGTACAGGTATAAGCATAGACAGCTAAACATAATCATTAATCAACTGCGGGTGCTTAAATGTCAACCAAACAGCATGGTGATCAGGATTCGACCGTACGTAACGTACCCTGGAAGTATAAGCGTGTCATACGTACTGTACAATATGTCCAAAGATAGTATACGCGTATTTATACGTACAATATGTCCAAAAATATCATACGCGTATTTATACGTACAATATGTCCAAAAATATCATAGGCGTATTTATACGTACAATATGTCCAAAAATATCATAGGCGTATTTATACGTACAATATGTCCAAAAATATCATAGGCGTATTTATACGTACAATATGTCCAAAAATATCATAGGCGTATTTATACGTACAATATGTCCAAAAATATCATACGCGTATTTATACGTACAATATGTCCAAAAATATCATACGCGTATTTATACGTACAATGTGTCCAAAAATATCATACGCGTATTTATACGTACAATATGTCCAAAAATGTCATAGGCGTATTTATACGTACAATATGTCCAAAAATATCATACGCGTATTTATACGTACAGTGTGTCCAAAAATATCATACGCGTATTTATACGTACAGTGTGTCCAAAAATATCATACGCGTATTTATACGTACAGTGTGTCCAAAAATATCATACGCGTATTTATACGTACAATGTGTCCAAAAATATCATACGCGTATTTATACGTACAATATGTCCAAAAATATCATAGGCGTATTTATACGTACAATATGTCCAAAAATATCATACGCGTATTTATACGTACAATATGTCCAAAAATATCATACGCGTATTTATACGTACAATGTGTCCAAAAATATCATACGCGTATTTATACGTACAGTGTGTCCAAAAATATCATACGCGTATTTATACGTACAATGTGTCCAAAAATATCATAGGCGTATTTATACGTACAATATGTCCAAAAATATCATAGGCGTATTTATACGTACAATATGTCCAAAAATATCATACGCGTATTTATACGTACAGTGTGTCCAAAAATATCATACGCGTATTTATGCGTACAGTGTGTCCAAAAATATCATACGCGTATTTATGCGTACAATACGTTGTGGCAGTGGGTTCGAATCTTGATGGTGATTGTCTGGCCAGAATCTCATGCCTAACATTCGATGGACGAAACTCGGAAAACCTTTGATTCGAAGTGATAAAGGAGTAGAGGAAGAGGAAGAGAAGGAGACATGTACAGTGGTATGAATAGGGGTAGAGGCAGATTTAGAAGAAAACTTGGAATTTAATAGTAATTCATAATTATGAATGATTGCTTTATTTAAACTTGTAATCGAGTTGCAATCTGCCGCATAAAACTCCGATGGTTAACATTGTCTGATGGCTAAATATTGTCTCATGGCTAAAAACGCTAATGG
>CM030840.1:15404783-15584783 GCA_018105865.1 Metaphire vulgaris
GAAGTGAATTCATAGGAAGTTGGTGGGGGGGGCGGGGAGAAAGGAGAAGGAAAATATTCAATAAACCTTGCCAAAAAGACTGACAAAAGGGAATTTCCCCCTAATTTTACTACACTTTGACCCCCAAAAATAGGCTGACAAACAAAAAAAACGAAAAGAAAAAAGGTCATCCGTAGTTTCCCTGTAGTTTTACTAGACTTTTACCCAAAAAATAAGTAAAAAATAGGTTTCACAAGCGAAAAGAAGTCCGAAAGTCCGGTTGGGGGATGCATCTCCACTCATCCCCCACGTGGAAACGTCACTGGTTATATAGCAGAGTCCGTAACAACGAAGTTTTGCGGTACATTAAAATAATGACGTCTAAGACAGAAGAGTTTTGAACATTCAGTGTATTCTCTCCCTCTTCAAGTCAAGACTTCTTCCAAAATGGTGTCATACCGTAAGCGACAGAAAAGATCATCGGCGCTTTTAAAAAATGGCGGACAGTCTGAAACAGAATGAATTTCTTCCACACGAGAATAAACTCCATAAATAGTTTCAGAAGACATGTTATTCAAAAGTAAATGGCTATCATAGACAGCAAAACACCTAAAACGAAACGAAATAAGCTCTTTCTCTCTTTTTTCTTTCTTTCTTTCTTTCTTTCTTTCTTTCTTTCTTTCTTTCTTTCTTTCTTTCTCTCTTTCTTTCTTTATCTTTCTGTTTTGCTTTCTTTTCTCTCTTTTCTATCTCTCTTTCGCTCTCTTTATCTTTCTCTCTCTGTCTCTCTTTCTCTTTTTCTCCCCAACTCCTCTTTTTCTTTCTCATTTCCTCTCTCTCCTTCTCTGTTTATAGAATGTCCTAGCGCTTGTCAAACCAGTCGCCCGTACGATAATTCAAAGCGACGAGTATTTACGGCCGCGAGAGAGAGAGAGAGAGAGAGAGAGAGAGAGAGAGAGACCGTCGTTCGAAGAGTTTCGACGTAAACAGACCCGTCGCTAGAGAAGAGAATCCGTCGAGACGACACCTGTTAATGACGCCAAACGCCAACTGCGCAGCAGCTCAGAATCTGGCACCACTATCACCACCAACATCACCGCCAGCAGCAGCAGCAGCAGCAGCAGCAGCAGCAGTTCGTCGGATGGACACACCCGGGCTACGCTCCGAGACGATGCGAGCGACTGTCTTCCGTTGGACCCCAATCTCTCTCTACGTATCCCTCAATCGACGGATAACTCTGTCTCTGTCTCTGTCTCTGTCTCTCTCCCTGTCTCTGTCTCTGTCTGTCTCTGTCTGTCTGTCTGTCTCTCTCTCTGTCTCTCTGTCTCTCTGTCTCCCTGTCTCTGTCTCTGTCTGTCTCTCTCTCTCTCTCGCTAATCCCGCGTTTGAGTCCGGATTTGCCTCCACCTCTTCCTCCTCCTCCTCACTTTGACATTCCCTCTCCCCTCATCCCCTCCCCACCCTTTCGGATTTCGGACGAGCGCTTAGCGGCGTGCATCTCCGTACATGTGTATCGTTTATTGTTGTAGGCCTCTCTTTATATGGCGTTGAGAGCTTCTATCGTAGCTTAGTGGTTAATGAAGACGGATAAAACGGTGGGGAATCGAATCCCGACGAAGATCTCTGAGCTCATGGGCGTGGAAGGGGGGGGCTTTGATAAGCCACCAGATGGCTTAATTGCTTCCGTCCAAGTACTCTGCACCCCACACAAATATAATAATAATAATAATAATAATAATAATAATAATAATAATAATAATAATAATAATAATAATAATAATAATAATGATAATAATAAGAATCGTGTTGTTTCTGTTTGCTATATATATATATATATATATATATATATATATATATATATATATATATA
The DNA here is from genome assembly GCA_018105865.1 of Metaphire vulgaris. Lineage (NCBI taxonomy): Eukaryota > Metazoa > Annelida > Clitellata > Crassiclitellata > Megascolecidae > Metaphire > Metaphire vulgaris. The sequence goes on from CM030840.1 coordinate 15,406,633, forward strand.
TATATATATATATATATATATATATATATTAACAAATTAGTAATGGCGTAACTGAAGCGTCTAGCGTCAGAGTGGGCCAACCCCGAAAAGTTAATTTCTGTGAAAACAACATTAAAAGTTCATCATTATGGCGTTATATAGCTTGAAAGTCTTTAGAGAGCCGTACAGTATGATCTATCGAATATAACGTATAGTGTATTAATGAAACTGGGATGGTCCACTGTGGCACTGAAAGAGTAAGTTCATCATGTGCTTATACAGTGTACATGATACTATATATACTTTAAAATGACCAATTTGCGGGTTCGTCCACTCTGGCTGGCGCTAGACGCCTCAATTATTTACTATTAGTTACTTCTTTAGGCGTGGGCCTATATTGGTAGTCGCTGCTTGTATTGAAAATTCTGGGTTCTGACCAAATTTTGACAGCTAAAACCAAATTGCTTTGTAAAATTTCTGGTGGCGAAAGCGACACGGAATGGATGACACCTTATTACCCGGGCCCGGCGATAAACAAAAGGGCCCGCGCTGACCATAAAAAAGAAAAAAATATTAACTGATATAGGCCTATCGACGCAACGTCATAGAAAATTGTTTACAGTCTCAAAAAGTGCGCATCGCGTGTAAAGGCCATTTATGGAGCCTGGAAGTGATTTTAATAAGTTATCTTGATTTCCAATACAAAACAAAAAAAATCGAAATTTTCGAAAATTTTCGAAAATCATGTTTTAATTGAACTATGAACGAGGATCAAATTCGATCCGCGACGCGATTTGAAATAAACGCTAAGTCGTTAACACTATTACAGAAAATGTTGATTCACTGGTTGTATAAGTACCTACTGTACCTATAATTTGTATTGAAAATTTGAAGACGGAGGCTACAGTAAATACAACAAAGTATAAAACAAAATTTTTAGTATCCTTGAAATTTCATGTTCATATCATATTGAGAGTGAAACTAGAGGCCCAGAACCAATAGTTGGCCCCCGGCCCTGATTTTCTCTAGACGGCCCTGGTCCTGTGTGTGTGTGTGGTGTGTGTGTGTGTGTGTGTGTGTGTGTGTGTGTGTGTGTGTGTGTGTGTGTGTGTGTGTGTGTGTGTGTGTGTGTGTGTGTGTGTGTGTGTGTGTGTGTGTGTGTGTGTGTGTGTGTGTGTCCTCCTCTCTCTCAACCAGGGTTTGCTGTCCTTCTACGGTAGGAGCAATGTAAGTAAGTCAGTCGGAGTCGATTATCTTTCTATCGTCGTGTGTTCCTGCAGCCTCCAGGCTATGAAAAAAGCCAAGTACATTGAAAATGCAGTGCGATTTCAGCGTTCTGAGTGGAACTGTCGCCTGGGAATCGACTTCGCTCTCTCTTCGTTGCATTTCTGATTTCCTCGAACGACTAAAACGCATTCGCCGGCAATGATCACTAGCAGTGGCGGTTCCAAGGTTTTCTTGGTGGGGGGAGGATGATATGAATTCATAGGAAATTGGTAGTGGGGGATGAAAATAAGAAGGACAACATCAATAAACTTTGCCCGAAAAAGGCTGACAGGAGGAGAATTTCATCCCTATAATTTTACTACACTTTTCATCCGCATTTCTTTCCCCGTAGTTTTACTATAGACTTTTACCTAAAAAATAGGTTTCACAAGCAAAAGAAAAGTCCGGTGGGGGATGCATCCCCGTTCATCCCCCACGTGGAACCGCCACCGATCACTAGATGGCAGCTAATGCACTGGGCGCCATCGCCCCACCCCTACCACGCCCCGCGTTCAATTCGATCGCACAACCCCTCTACTTGCTTCGCACGCGCAAATAAGAGGATTTCAGCAAAAAAAGATCTCGTAGATGTGAACAGTCGTAGAAACAAAGGCTTCTTCTGTCCTAGGCATAATCGAAAATGTATATTTTATGACGAAAAAACAAGCGTAAAAGGAAATTCATTAAAATAAATCAAGAAAAAAGAGATGTTAAAAACGTGGCTTCAAAAGCACGTCGGCAATAAAAAAAAATTCAATTACCCACAGTGGTGTGATTAGAGATTTCCTAAGTGCTATTCCAGTACCTGGGGAAAATCAGAGGACTTCTCCTCTTTCCATCTATGCATGGAATACCGGAGAGAGAGAGAGAGAGAGAGAGAGAGAGAGAGAGAGAGAGAGCAAGAGAGAGAGAAATTGAGAGTTATGAACAAGTAAAATTACCAAAAAGTAACTCATATTACTAATTTAAAATATGAATTTATAGTGGTCTAAGAATCCGATTAACTTTCTTGTAGCGCTAAGTAATTTGTATCTAGTCCAATAGATCTTGACAGTCTTGTATAGCACTTTTTGTTTCTTTCGTCATCCCTGAATTTGGTCACAAGCAGTGGCGTAGCGTGACTTTTGGGGGCCCGGGGGGCATCTTTGTCATGGGGCCCCAAAGTTTCAAAGTTTCGGGCTGACGAGCAAAAAAAAAAAAAAAAGTCATCACCTCCTTTTTCCTTTTTTACCCTGACGAGCAAAAAAAAAAAAGTCATCACCTTTTTACCCTGACGAGCAAAAAAAAAAAAAAAAAAAGGTCGTCAGCACGTTCACTTCTATGGTTAGGGTTAAGAAGTTAGGGTTAACCCTAACCTAACCTAGCTTTGACCCCTCTTTGTCCCCCTCCCGCCGGGGCCAGGGGGCAGTCAACAAAGTGCCCCCCCCCCCCCCACGTTACGCCACTGGTCACAAGATCCTGTTTTGCACCCCCCTTGAAAAAATTCTGTGGACGCTCATACATCTGTGCTGAGTGTTCGATACCCCGTCCAAAAAACTGGGGTCTGAACGAAATTATCGACATGACTAGTGTTCTGAGGTCGTGTCTCAGGTTTGGAGCGACATCTGTGAATGCTTAAATTTTAATCTGTTTTTTTATTTTGTGCTATTTTTATAATTTGTTGAATATTCTTTGGGGTTGTAAAACCTCCAAAGCTCAGTGTCAAGCAGGCCGTGGCCGGAGGACAAAATGTCACGTACAAAATGTCACAGACAAAATGTCATGGGGACAAAATGTCAGCGGACAAAATGTCACGTACAAAATGTCACAGACAAAATGTCATGTACACAATGTCACAGACAGAATGTGACCGGTTAGGATTACATTTTGTCTGCTGACATTTTATTCGCTGGCATTTTGTCCCCATGAAGACCACAAATTAGCCAACTTCTAATACAGAATCACGCATTGCCTTATCAACGCGCTGCTTTTCGCTGTGCCGTTGCACAAGTCCGGCCAGAATCCAGGCGACTGGTTACAAGGGCATTCGCCAGATGGCCAACTGCAGATTTAGGCGAATAACTGAGATTTGTCGTCGCGCCTTATAGTGGTTGTTGATAGACCTATATAGTATAGTTGTAGTATCAGGGATGTTTCTAGAATTGTGAATTTGGAGGGGTGTCGACCTCAAATTGAGGGGGTGTCCGGAGCTAATTAGTATGCATTTTGTATGCACACCCTTGTCACATTACCAAATTTTGGGGAATGTCGACCTCAAATTGGAGGGGGGGTGTTAGAGGGTGTAAAAATATCCTTGTGTAGTATTGATACAGAACTAAGTCTAAAGTTACACTAGGAATGAACAAGTACAGTGCATGGTTTGTAAGCAAATATTTTCTTAAAGTAATCATAATAATAATAGTAATAGTAATAGTAGTAGTAGTAGTAGTAGTAGTAGTAGTAGTAGTAGTAGTAGTAGTAGTAGTAGTAGTAGTAGTAGTAGTAGTAGTAGTAGTAGTAGTAGTAGTAGTAGTAGTAGTAGTAGTAGTAGTAGTAGTAGTAGTAGTAGTAGTAGTAATAGTAGTAGATGTTGTTATTGTTGTTGTTGTTGTAGCGGTAGTAGAAATTTTTGAGATGTAATATAAAATCATAGGTGTTGCAAACGTATAAAAAGAAATCAAAAACGTAAAACACGCGTTTTGCTGAAAATATAAAACGTTTTTCTGAAAATATAAAAAACGTTAAAAACGCTGAGAGAAACGCTCATTTACTTTTTAATCAACACAAAAATTAGCATGTTATTTTTTACAGTGTTGGCGTAATTACTTTATAAATGAAAAAACCATCAAGACCAAGATCAAGACGTTAGGTATCAAGACCAAGACCAAGACAGTAATTTAAACATCAAGAAAACAGACAAAACATGATTCACGGTTAGTGTATTTGTCTTGGTCTCGGTCTTGCCATTTACTGTCTTGGTCACATCCCTGGATTAGTGCAGCTATTAATTGCCGAAAAATACATCGACTAAATCAATACAAAAATACCTGTTTGACTTGGGCTAACCCCAGTGTTTAATCTAGACTCTGAACTCCAGGGAGAAACTGACCAGGCCGGGGGAGTCAGATAGGGGACTGCTGTTAGTTGATGTAGTATGCCAAAGTTTCCGGGGGAGTTTGGAATTTTCGGGGAAGGGCAATTTTCCCCCGGAAACGGCCCAGCCCTAAATTAAACCCTGGGCTAACCGCCATAGATTGCTTCCCCGGATTGGCTCTTCCAGTATGACCTGGCTCCAATGCGACTGGTACGCCATCGGCTGATGTCCTGTGCATATTATGAGAGTTGCTCTATAGAAGTCGATGATCGATCGATTTATTGATTAATTTATAAGTCGGTCGTTTCCATGGCTACCTCTAGCCACAGTTAAGTTCGGTTGTCCAATCGCCAGGTGGCTGCACGTTTAAAGCTTAGTGAGCGCCAAAATTGCATTTAGTACAATGTTTTAGTAACTCTTAAATGATATCAGCTATTTTTATTTATAAAACGAAGAAATTCAAACTCCATTCTTCTAAAGTGTTAGATATTTAAGAATTATTTTAATTAATGAAATAACTAGAAGTTTTGTGAAAAAGAATGTTAAAAGTATTGCACCTGATGCTTTTTGGCCTTTTATGCGCTTTAGGTGTGTATAGAAAGGAAGATTTTGGCGATCACGGAGGAAATGTTTATTATTATTATTATTATTAAACTTATATAAATATATTTATTGCGTTATTTAAATAATAATTTGAGGTGTTCGCCGCGTTTAATTATTGAAATGTTGAAATTCTACAATTTTATCGAAGTATGAAGCTTTCATAAGGATGCTTTTGAGGTATTTGACTCTGATCATTCATTGTCATATACTTAGCATGAAAAGTGGCTTAGGAGCAGGGTGCGATTTGTGACCTGGAGCAGTGGGGGGGGATATGTCGAGCTTGAGGATGTAATTGTTGGGAAATGTAGCAGTGGGGATGTAGTGGTGGGGAGATGTAGCAGTAGGGGATGCAGTTGGGCAGTGGGGCGGGGAGGGAAGATTCCCCCATTCTCCCTACAAATCGCATCCTGCTTAGGAGGCATTACTGCCTATGTGAAAGCCACTAGGGGCACTAACGGGGCTTGAACCCGCTCCGTCAGCCTGACGCTCCAGCACGTAACCCACTCTGCCATCTTCCGCTCCCATATATAATTATATAAATTAAATCGGTATCTTCAACTTTATAGCGCTTTGAGGTAACGAACTTGGTAAATATGCATATGTTTTAAACTGGATTTGATGTACATTGAAGAAATTCAGCGGTCAGGATGATTATTTTAGTAAATTTGGGAATTGGGAGGTGGGTTCTTTTTTGTAGTGTGCTAAATGATTTTTAAATGAAATTGAACATTCTATCACGAAGCCAGTTTAGTTATTAAAAATCCGAGCATTTTTGTATTGCATTGAAAGTCAGTCGTAGTCAGTGGTGCAAACCTGGTCAGAAAAACGGTCATGTCCGAATTTCTCCACAGAAAACACATTGGCCGCAAGAAGCAAAAAAATCCCTTGTCCACAGCATAAGGACATGACCTCTTCAAAAAACACCCATGTGAGGACGTGAGGACATGGGTCATGTTTGCGCCCATGGTCATAGTGGCAATATCTTGCTAATGCTTTGTTGGACTATATTGACTCTAAATGCTGGCAGTGTCAAAGCTGGAAAAATTAATATTCAGGTACTGCATTAGTCAGAGTAACAGAATAATTTCCTGTACTGGACATTGAATTAGACGTATTTGTTGACATGTGCATTTTCTATAACCGCAGAGTAAGTTTTACCCATCTATTTGCTAGTTTGAAATAGATTACAGGAATATTGTTTTGTTTAAATGATTGGCTTTGTGTGTTTGCTGCTTGTTTTTTTCTTGGTTATTATTATTGTTATTATTATTATTATTATTATTAAAGTTAAGATTTCTGTGGTAACTAATCCATCAGGACTACGTGAACACATTACAGTGTCAAAACAGAATCATAACTAGTTCGAAATAGCCAGGTCTTTTATTACCTGAAATGTATTGTGATTTTTGAATTATATCACATATATTATGCCATAATAAAAGTAAATAAATAATGTGATATTTTTCTGCAGCCAAGCAGTGCTGTATTATGCCACGTTGATGTTTGGACGTTTTATTATAGTAAAAGTAAAAGCTATAGGCCTATCACTAATTATGTAACATAAAATATTAGCATTTAATTGAGGCTCTGAGGATCAGAGTGGCCTAACCCTCAAAATTTTCAAAATTGAGTTTTATATGCCTTCATCATATGAATTTATGAAATTTTCCTATGTCAAAGTGGCCTTATACTTGATGATATTCCACTTATATTTGGTCAAAGCTAATAAATTGCAGCTTGGTGATTTTACAGATTCCTTCCAAACTTCAAATCTGTTTTTCTCAAAATTTTACATTGTTTGGTTAGGCCATGCTGGTCCTCAGCACCTCAATTTAATTGCTCTCACTCTTACCGTATTTTGACTATTTGGCAAATCCTTTATTCTCTGAATAATTTTGTCTTTATCCTGAAAGTCTTCAAACAAATAAGATGCACATTTTATCCGTGATTTTTTACATTATAATAATATAATTATCACCATCACTAAAAGGCTAGCCTTGTGTAGCTATGAATTTTGAAATTTCAAATCTTGCAGCCACCAAGTTATATGTACTGTTAACCCTTTCCCCATTTGCCCCAAGAATACTCGTCCATGTTACATTGCATTAGAAATAAATTAACGGGTAAAGGGTTAACAAACTTCACAAAAGAACTGGATTGTAAATTGAGTTTTATTATCTCACGTGATATATACAGGTTTTTTTTTATTCATCTTCACCTTTGCCCAGAAGTCGGCAACGATTACATTCATATTGACGTTTAACTGAAGATGTTCGGCAAACAACACTTTTATAGAACACAAGAGACACATAAGGCCTTATTCTGTTTGTTGGTCATTTCATATCGTCGAGTCCACCACTCTTGGAAACCTCTGCCACTTCCTTCTTTGGAAAGCTATGTCTTCTTTAGTTTTGAGAGCGACTTTATTTTTAGATTAAAATGTTAACAAAAACTATTGCAGTGGATCCCGCTTAATCGCATACCGCTTAATTGCATAATCCGCATAATCGCATAACAACATAAAAACCCAAACCAGTGTTTTGTGCGTACAATTAATTATCAGACATCCCGGCTATTTGCATAGCCCATTTAATCGCATAAGCAAGGCTTGTACGGCACCTATGCAATTAAGCGGGTTTCACTGTAATTGTTAGTGTCTCAATATTAGCTACATGGCAGATGCTAGCAAAATCTTGTTAAAATACAAGCGCATCAGTGTTTAAAATTTACTGTGCATCCTGCCCCTAGTGAAAAAAGTAATAGAAAAATAAAATTGAACAGGATAGGATTTCTTCTATATTATTTAACTATGTTTTTCTTAAATATTTTTCTTCTATTTTCTTCTATTTTCAAAATATTTTTCTATATTAATATCAGCGACATGGCAGATGCCAGTGAAATCTCATTAAAATACGAGTGTATTGTGTTTAGAATTTATTGTACACCACGCTCCCCTTGCGAAAAAAGTAATATAAAAAATAACATTGAACAAGGTAGGATTTCATTCATGTTATTTAATCATGTCTTACCTAAATTCTTTTGAAGCAGCATTCTGCTAACTTGAGATTTCAATGATTTTTCAAGACGAATAATTGACCCCTTAACTGGGGACCCCGGATATATCCGTCTATTTTACATTGAGTTACAGTTAAATACATGTTTAAGGGGTTAATTAATTCGTTTTTATCCCAGCATCATGACGTGCCGCGCAAAATCGTTTCGCGTGCCGCCTGGTACTGCTTTCAGGAATGCTACTAAAATCGAACATAGGTGCTGTTGTTGCAATGTTCCTAATCATTCATTGAAGTCATCGATACATTGCTTGGATGCTTGGGCAGTGTGTTGTGTTCTATTTCTGGCCTGTCATGTTCGCTTTCGTATCATATGCATGCTTTGGAAATGCATTTGTAGCTCAGCATTCTCGAGGATCACTCTCAGAGAGTTTCTGCTGTTGCTGTTGCCTTGGTGATAAAAGCTGGAATGCTTAATTGTTGGACGGTGCTGCTTAGCTTATCGGGTTCTTGCAAGGATTGAAACATCTTCATCAGGATGTTGGCGTTTTGTGTTTGTCTGAGGACTTTATCTTCCTTCCTTTGACTCTTCTTTTATTGAAATTTTGCCCATTTTGCAGCAATGGGCTTTACCTATGTAGTATGCTAAAACTTGTGCTACAAAAATCATTAATTGCTATTTTTATTATTATTATTATTATTATTATTATTATTATTAGTAGTAGTAGTAGTAGTAGTAGTAGTAGTAGTAGTAGTAGTAGTAGTAGTAGTAGTAGTAGTAGTAAATATACTATTATTATTATTAGTAGTAGTAGTAGTAGTAGTAGTAGTAGTAGTAGTAGTAGTAGTAGTAGTAGTACAGTGGATCCCACTTAATTGCATAACCCGCATAATCGCATAACAACATAAAAACCCAAACCAGTGTTTTGTGCGTACAATTAATTATCAGACGTCCCGGCTATTCGCATAGCCCAGTTAATCACATATGCAAGGCTTGCACGGCACCTATGCAGTTAAGTGGGTTTCACTGTAGTAGTAGTAAATATATTATTATTATTATTAGTAGTAGTAGTAGTAGTAATTATTCATTAGTATTAGTATTAGTGGTGGTTGTGGTCAGGAGTGTAGCTAGGGTGTCTGGCGCCGGGGACAAAACATACTGATGGCACAACCCCTAAATTTCATTAAAAAATCTAAATTTGACAAAAAACCTAAAAATCCTGACAAGCAAAAAACAGGTCGTCACAACTATATTGATGCTTCTTTTGACTTGTTTGCAAATTTGCAACTGTGAACCCGATTTTGGCGCCCCCACCTCGGCGCTCAGGGACATATGTACCCCCCCCCTACCCCAGCATCGTAGCTACGCCTCTGGTAGCGGTAGTCAATACTAGTCATTTGATTTATTTGTTTTCTGATGGTTTAATTTTATTTGCCTTATTCATGCAAGGCAATTGGACAATAAGGCAATGAGGCAATAAGGCAAGGCAATTGGACAGTCAACTAATTAAATTGACATACTTACTTCTATTAAATATTCATGCAAGGCAATTGGACAATATTTAATGGCAATAAGTATGTCAATATAATTATTTGGCTCCAATAAATTTGCTACTGTATTTATTGAAATTATTGTTGGCATCTTATGTGAACGACCATTAGGGTAATACTTAACTCATAATTGCTTTTTAGTCATTGGCTACACCTTTGCTAATTGACCCACTGCTTAGCTGCACTCATGTTTATGTCTCAATTTTATGGGCAGAATAACCATTCATAGAGTGCACTGTATTAGATGGGGATTGAACTGACTTCAAGTAAGGGACATTAGATCTATTTAGGTCAATCGTTGTGGTCATTAGGGTCATGACTTCGGGTCATGTTAGGGGCCAATATTGAACAGAAGGGCAGTTTATTTCCAACTCAAAGACTCACAGCATAAATATAAAAGTTATATTGTAAAATATATATTGATCATTTTAAATGCTTAATTATGGAAGTGAAGATTACTTGATGCAAAAAAACTGTGATCATTAACAGAATATTGATACATATAAAAAATGATAGAGATACTTTATGGTTATTTGAATATCAAAATATGTTTAAGTCAGTAAGTGCACTATTAGTTATCATATGATTTCAGTTGAATTTAGGTGAGTTTGACAAAAAAGATACAAGAAAGGAACAATGTTCCCACTAGTAGGGAACCTGGTTAATTTAGTCTTTAAAATGGTGTTACTCGGGGTTACCAGACATGTACACAGCCACTTTCTTCTGATGGGCAGGGTGTGATTTGTGACCTGGAGCAGTGGGGGGATATGTCGAGCTTGGGGGGATGTAGTTGTTGGGGAGGTGTAGCAGTGGGGGGATGTAGTGGTGGGAGGATGTAGCAGTAGGGGGGATGCAGTTGGACAGTGGGGGAAATCCCCCTTCCCCCTTACAAATCGCGCCCTGCTGATGGGTGAATATAGTTTTCTTTGCACGCCCATGCAGATAAGAGAATGAAAAGCAGTACCAGTACTCAGTATGATAGGGCCTAAGTACTACAAATCGTGTAACTTCTTTTGACCCTATGTCTGCAGAATTTTTTCCTCCCAAGACTTTGGTGGTCTAAGATTTTCTTGAATTACACACACAGCCCTTGTGTTTTACTTTTAAGAAATAAAACTGCTGGTGTGCTATCTCCAGTGTTTATTCTAGCCACCTTGCCACCTTGACATTGAGGGGGGGGTGAAATGTTTGGGGGGACAAGGTCTGAGTCTCCACACTTTTGGGGGGAATTTCCATCCCCCAGCCAACATTTAAAAAATTGGGGGATTTTAAAACTTTGGGGGGAAATTCCCCCCAAAGAAGGCCTAGAATAAACACCGGCTATCTCTGATCGATTAGCTTTCACTGTTGAAGATTTAAACAGCTGAGTTTACTGTGAGTGAGTGTAATGTTGTAGAGTTTACTGTGAGTTGAGTGTAATGTTGTAGAGTTTACTTTGAGTTGAGTGTAATGTTGTAGAGTTTACTGTGAGTTAAGTGTAATGTTGTAGAGTTTACTGTGAGTTAAGTGTAATGTTGTAGAGTTTACTGTGAGTTAAGTGTAATGTTGTAGAGTTTACTGTGAGTTGAGTGTAATGTTGTAGAGTTTACTGGTTGTCCAAAATGCAAGAACTCTCTCGTTCGTTGGGTAGAATTGCCCGCTTCATCTCACTTCAACCCCAAACATGATGGCATTTTTTTAAAGTAATGTGTGCATTCATTCATTCAAAAATCAAGGAGAAGCGCGATGAGTGCCAAACAAGGCTTGAGAAAAAGTACCAGCGACAACTTTTCCACCGCAAGGATACCAGCCTACTCCTCTGAATGCACTCCTTGCTGTAAGCAGAAACTCTTTGATTTGAAAATAATTGATAACTGCTCAACTGCTGGTGATGGCTAAGCAGAACATCAAAGTTTTATATGTGTACTTGTGTGTGTGTGTGTGTGTGTTTATGTGTGTGAGTGTGAGTAATGTTGTGTAATGTAATGTAATATTTGTATTTTGTGTAGCACTTCTTGTGCTTCTTCTCACTGGCACTCAAGGCTTTGTAGTTGCCTGAAAAATGTGGGGTCTTGACCTTCGTGTTGAACTTTGTGACTGGAGAGGAAGTGAGTCACAAATTAATGTGATCTGGTCCAGAGAGAGGGTGACTGAATGGTTGACATTGCATGACAGCAATGGGTGACCTGGGGAGATGAACATCCTTGTGATCAGTGGAGTGAAGCAGGTGATATAGGAGGGTGGTTTTAAATGGTTCAGTGATGTAAGAAGACGCCTGCTCTCAGAGTAAGTAAGTAGGTAGGTAAGTAAGTAAGTAAAAACCCGTAAATTTATACAGTAGTAGCTGCTTATCGGTAATCTTATGTGCTTAATCTTTCTTGAAATAGCTTATAGGTAAGGTGGTGCAGAATCAAGAATCATTTACAGGTTTGAATTCAATGCGGTCAGAATGTGGAAGCCAATTAAGGGTGGTCAGCATAAAGTCTGAGATGCTGGAACAGCAAAGAGCTTAGCCACAGGACAAGCTGCAGAATTTAGGATGTAATAGCAAAGTAGAAAGCAGGTTTCTATGGAGACCAAAGTAAAGCACATTGCAATAGTCTAGCCTATAGGGGCAACTAGAGCATAGATCAATGGTTGACTGCAGATCTATGGTAGGAAGCACATTAAGCATTTCCCATCTGAGACTGTAATTGCTTTGGTCAGCTTTGGATGCAGCAGAGAGAGATGTTCTTGGTGAAAGTAAAGTCACTCCAATGACTCCTGTCTCATGTCAGGCATGTCATGTCTGCGTGTTGGTCTGTCTGTCCGTCTGTGTGTTTGCATGTGTGTGTGTGCTTGTCTGGGTGTGTGAGTGTGTCGGTTTCTGGACCCTATGCTAGTCAATTCATCTAAAAGGGAGAGATGCAGAGAAGATGTTTGTGAATGCATTTGATGTTAGTTGATATCAGAACCATCTGTTTGCCTTTCCTCCAATGCGTTTGCCTACTACGGTGGCCGAAAGAGGCAACACATGGGTCCCCGTCAGTTAAGTAATCAGAATACTGTGGATAAACGAGGCTCGCTTTTATCTCGAGACATTTTAATGGATGTCTGAATTTCACAAGTACAGTGGATCCCACTTAATCCCATACCGCTTTAATATTGCACAACCCGCATAATCGCATAACAACATAAAAACCCGAACCAGTGTTTTGTGCGTACAATTAATTATTCAGACGTCCCGGCTATTTGCATAGCCCAGTTAATCGCATAAGCAAGGCTTGCACGACACCTATGCAATTAAGCGGGTTTCACTGTAGTGCTGCATGTCACTGGTCTTCGCGGCAATTATCAATATATCAGTGTTCTAAAATAGACAGGAGTAAAAGGCTTAGACCATGCAGGAATCACTTTGAATTCTCCTCTCAGGTTTAAAGGGAAAATGCATCATAGGGCTTAAATAACTCTATGCCGGACACTTTTCAAGGGCATGGAGATAAGATACCAGGGATACTGGATTGTCAGGATGATGGCATATCATTAATAGAATCTACAGGGTGGCACCAAAAAACGAGACTAGTCACATTGGGTTTGGCATTTAATATAGTCCGTTTTTTTTGCGCCACCCTGTAAAACGAGACTGTGATATAAGCATGAAAGGGAGAAAATCCAGAAAACGTGCTTTTTATACCTAAATGAGTTTTCCTCAACAAATCATCAATTTCAGATTTTTTATTAAGTATAGTAATTGTATGTATGTATATATATATGTATGTATGTATGTATGTATGTATGTATACATGTATGTATGTATGTATGTATACTGGACTACCGGGTATTTATATAGCGCCGTAAGCATAGTCTCTCTTTATGTCAATTAGGCTTCCGTCATAAGCATAATTGACATAAAGAGAATTAATTACCAGTATAACTTTTTCTTTGCTACAAGCACAAATTGCTTGGTCTGTATAGACGCTTTAGTTTTAGCCTAATTTCAATAACAGTCGGATATTCAATATGATTTTGCCAAAAAACCTTATGTGATACAGAGAAACAGTTGCTATATTTGGAACTAGCACATAAAAATGCTATAAAAATTACATAAAAACTTCAAAACATTTGACAACAAATAAAAAAATTGCAACATAGTGTAATCATTTTTTTGCTTATCAACCTTTTCATGCCGGGCTCCTTTTTTCCTCGCCGGGCCCCTCTACTTTAGTGTTATTATCCATATTATTTTTAATTATACGTATTCATCATGGTCCCGGGCCCCCCAGACCGCCGGGCCCCTGTGCAGTTGCCCCCTGCCTGCCCTCTCGGCGGCCCTGCATTACATTACATTGAATGCTTAGTAAAATGTTTAAGCATAATCTGAATGACAGGATAAAGTTCATGTTTATTGGAATGAGCTGGTTAGGAGATAGATATTGGTCACATCATGGGCTATTTCATTTACAGTTATCTCTTATCTACTGATCCTATTTTCAGTTTAGTCCATGTATTGTCAGTCCAGGTCATGTACAACCTGCTTCATATTCATCTTCATGATGCCATTATTATTATTATTATTATTATTATTATTATTATTATTATTATTATTATTATTCATCATGGGTGCAATTTGTGACCTGGAGCAGTTGGGGGCGGCCCTGGGGTGAATATGTCGAAAATGCTTGGGGGGATATAGTTGTTGGGAAAGTGTAGCAGTGTGGGGTATGTAGTGGTGGGGATGTAGCAGTAGGGGATGCAGTTGGGCAGTGGGGTCATCCACCTTCCTCCTTCAAATGCCACCCTGATTATTATTATTATTATTATTTATTATTATTATTATTATTATTATTATTATTACATTTATTATCAGGGTGCTACTTACTACTACTACTACTACTACTACTACTACTATGTACTACTACTACTACTACTACTACTACTACTACTACTACTACTATGTAAACTGAAAATTGTAACACATTTCATGCAATTAGTAAATTGTAATTGGTAAAAGGATGTGATGATGATGGAGGTGGTGGTGTGGTTCTTAGTATTTATGGTAGTAAGTCTGTGTCATGCTCATCAGTCATCGCTTTGCATGATCAAACAGTTAATTAGCATTATTATTATTTCGATTTCCTGCGTTTTATTTCAGATTGTAATTTTTAAAATGTGACCGAATCACATAGGTGCACAATCGCTCAAAATGTTCTGTGTCACACACTACATAATTCTACAATCTTCATTATATTTGTTTGTTTGTGTTGTTCAGTTGCTGAGTTCTGAGTAAATGACAGATTGACAGAATAAAACATTGCACTTTCCAAGTCTGTGTCTGTTTGCTTGTTTGTCTGTCTGTCTCTGTGTTGCTATTTATTCTCGTGACTTCTTGAGTCTGTTAAAGCTGACTCTTCTTATTGCCTGACACAATGCCCGCTGAGTGACACCCGACCCCCGTCTCTGTCAGCAGATGTCAGCCCAATGACGTCAATGCCCTCTATCTCTCGCTTGAGATATGTCATTGGCGTCATAGCCCTCGTGACATCACCTCCTCCTCTCCCTCCTCCAGCCGGTCACCCTGTCACCCCACCCCAAGTGACATCCATCATCATTACTTCCTTTGCTGTAACGTTCTATAGTAGACCTACTGCAATGTAACCTCATTTGCGGTTACTGTTTTTTTTTTCTAGACAGAGTCTACTAGTTTTTGAAGAAATTTCCTCTGATTTTTATTTTTATCAATGTTTAAATATTTATCTGAGTGATTTTACAGGATTTTGTGGCGATTTTACGCAGTATCTTTAAAAATTCTATCATATTAAGCTTCGTGAAAAATATGTATAGGAAAATCACATGATTTTACGCATGAAAAATCGTGCATCGCCTATTTTACCGGTAATCTATAAAGGTGTTGTACGGAGATAACGATCCCACCGGTTTCTACCGGTTCTTTAGACTCGTCTACCAGGATCGTGAGCGGCTACGGAGGTCGTGACTTCGTGTTGGTATTTGGCGTTAATTACATTTAACCTAATAAGGCTGGCGGCCGTTTGATAAGAGCAGAGACGGAGTTTGCCTGCGCCCAGCGTTCGAGTCTGTATGGGTGAAGGGTCGCCGACTGTTTAACGCACCCATGAACAGTCAGCCGCATATTCGATTTCCGAAGTATGTCGTAGACAAGGAAACTAACGTCTCTACAACCCATGGGACACCGGTATGGCCTCTACAGCAGTCCGGGCCCTTTGCTGGCCTTTAACACCTTTGTGCCCATCGGCGTAAACTATTATTAGGCCTCTAGGCTCGATCCCCCGAACTTTTTTGAGAGGCTACCACAGGGAAGGGGAAGGTACGGGGGTTGGACCCCCCACTTATTCAACCAAGTTTCAATGTGTGTGAATGTCAGAAATTTTTATTTTGTATCGAAGAATCAAAAATTCTGACCATTTTTGTGTTCATCTACGCTATAAGTGTGTGTGTGTGTGTGTATATGATTTATATGGCGCCACAGTGTCAGCTTTTGATAGATTTTTCATAGGCTGGCTTTTGGGGTTGGCTGTGTAGCATAGACTTTGTGAGTGAGATGTGGCCAGGGATTTATGAATTTTGCACCAATAATTAATTAATCACTCACTCAGTGAAGTGTGAACGAATATGAAAAGGCATCTTTTCTGGTAACTGCCTTGTTTGTTGAACAGGCAAATGTTGGCAATGTTACAATGGGAAACAATGATTCCAACATATCTGTGTATACAAAATATAAATACGGTATCTATGTAATATAGACAAAAATAGTGACGCTCTTGTGATTTGCAACGTGCCTGCTAAGGCAGTTGGATCTCATGGTCTGTAATCCAGTTATTGATGCCATTTTATAGAAATGGTTTTATTGGATTTCCGGTCACGTAATTAACCATTGTTACTGAGAGCCTGCTGTGACTGCATGCATTATACATTAGTAGTGACTCCTTTCTTTGTTTAGGCTTCAGATAAAAAAGCAATTGTCTGCTTTGCTAGACATTTTGTTTCTCAGTAATCGGTTAAATATATTAGTTAATTTTTATATTGATCACTATTATTTAATTTATGCGAGTTATTACACAGATGCAGGCCACTTTCTTTTGTCATTTTTTAAAGTTTTATATTTTAAACTAAGCAAAAATGCTTGGCATGCTGGATATTTTAGGGATGCTCATTTTATTTTCTTCTTTACTATTATTTCTACAAGAGCAATTACTACTACTACTACTAATTACTGCTACTACTACTGCCACCACCTCCGCTAGCACCACCACCAACAATTATACTAATATCAGTCAATTATACTAATACCAATGATACTGCTATTACTTTTGCTACCACTACTAATACTGTTACTAATGATAATGATAATAATATATTGCTATGATTACTACTATCAATAATAATAATAGTAATAATAATAATAATAAAGGCATTTGGAATGTTGCAACAGTTCAAACTGAATTAATTATGGCTGTTGCAGGCAGTAATTTTAGCATGTAAAATGTGCATATACGGTGAATGGTGGCTATTACGGTATGTCAAAAGGATCATTAAAGCAAATTACCGTACTTTATGTTGAATACAGTTTCATGTAACGGCTAACGTTTGGTTGAATGGGAGTAAATTGTGTTCTCAAAATGGAACATTTATCAAACATTTTGTCCATTATGTAATTGATGAGATGAATGACCTCGATAAAACCTTGATATGTGACAGATATGTGAAATTTGGACCAAAACATATTTTTATGGTCTTTCTAAGAAACTTTAGGCGTGTCCTTGTCTTCCATTTCAATATTTGTTTTTGGCCTTGGT
The DNA here is from genome assembly GCA_018105865.1 of Metaphire vulgaris. Taxonomy (NCBI): domain Eukaryota; kingdom Metazoa; phylum Annelida; class Clitellata; order Crassiclitellata; family Megascolecidae; genus Metaphire; species Metaphire vulgaris. The sequence goes on from CM030840.1 coordinate 15,423,906, forward strand.
GTTGTTTATTTATTGTTCAGTAATGTGAACAATAAGAAAATTTACTGTCATGCGTCGATACAAATATTTGGTCTCGCTGTGATTCATTGTTGCGTTATCAGGCATACGGTTGCCTTCAGTGATTGTTTTCGTGCGTTTTCGTGAGTTTAGAATGCATTGGATTTGTCCGCTCTGGCCAGTGATGCGCTCGTAAAAAATCGCAAGAATGCCTGGATACAGTTGGCTGGACACCCAGGTATGTATCTACAGTCTTCTTGTCAGGCCACTTCGAGTTTCTTGGTTTCCTTTTGACACGGAAGCACATAAATTAGTTGTTTTGTTGCAATCGGTCGACGTTTTCTCGCAGGTTTTTTCGCGCCGGCCGGGCCGACGACAATTTGGAAGAGGCAGCCAGAGAACGAGAACGCGGAAATCAAATCGTACCAGCAACTCATGTCCGATTCCGTCCGAGACGTTGTCCCGAGGTTTCATCGAGAAGTGCGATACAACGATGGCAGTATCCTTTCGCGTCTCAAACGCCTGTTTTATTGTGTTGCAGGCGCACAGTGTGTTTGATTTGATGCAGTTTTTGAAAGCACAGTTGTTTAAGGGATTCTTAATACACTAACATCATAAATACAAAAGTAAAATGGAAAGTATTAAATCTTGATTATATCATGTCTTCCTGTTTCTTTTTTCATAGTCGGCCTAGCTTCTTACCCGCTCCCACTCTGACTGATCTCTGGAATTTACATTGCCCGTCTTACTTATGCTCTTTGACTATAGTTGTTTCACTGTTATAAAAATGCCTAAGCAATTATGGTACCTACTTTTGAAAGCGCTATATAAATTCACAAGATTTTCCTACTTAGTTCTTAATACAGCAATAGTCCATTGACAAAGACCTTTGTGAATGGTACCTTCATTCAACACGGACCGCTTTATTTTAAATGGCAGAGTGGTGTGGGTTTCTGTGTGTTTCATTGTACTTGGTCTCACTGAATCCATGGTGTGGAATTTTTCTGTTTGTAACTGTTTAGCCAGTAACAATATGGCATCATTTGAATTGTATAGCAAACTGATACTTTTTATTGAGACTGTTGAATATTCGTGTTCTTAATTAACAAATTAGTATTCATCGAATTGGAAGATCTCTTGGAGCACTTTAATGATCCGAACATAATGGACATCAAAATGGGGACTAGGTATTCGCATCCATCTGTCTGCAGTATTTAAACTATTATAATATTTAATTAATATGTAAGGCATTTAGTCGATTGTTGATTAATTGATTAACTTAATTGACACTTTCATCTTCTCCTTTTCCTTCATGAACTAAAGTTAAGGTGACAGCATGAATTTGCTTTCTCCCCCAAATCAAATTCCTGGCTGTGTCCCTGTGTCCAGGGGCACAGCCAGGAATTTGATTGGGGGGTATAATGTGACTTTGGGTTGGGGGTATAAATATTAAAAAACACATTGACAATTTTAAGGTAGTCTGATTTTGTATATACCGATATAACCCCCATTTTATATACCCCCTGATTTTATATATACCGATATACCCCCATCGCTACGCCCCTGCCTGTGTCTTCTCGACTGCTGCTGACACTTGCAGTTGTGTCCACTCATCCACGTCATCCGCCCATCGTGTTTTTGGTCGGTCACACTCTTTGTCATGTTCCCAGCATCGTTCCTTGTTGGAATATCCTTTCCTGTGTTGACCTAGCATTGCTGTTCCGCTGTACGTGCTCGAAATATTGCATCTTCCTTCTTTTGCACATTTTTATTAACACATTATGTGCCATAAAACCTTTGTCCTTTGAGAGATGGCTTTTTGTTAGTGATTTCACTTAACCGGTACTTTGAATCACCAAAGCCTGCATAAATGAGTTGCCCTGAATTTTGTATTGAACTATTGGCTACTGCTCTATTCTAATGTTAACCCCTTAACCGTGTATTTAACTGTAACTCAATGTAAAATGGACGGATATATCCGGGATCCCCAGTTAAGGGGTTAAGACTAAACAGCCATGTTCTTCTACAAGGTATTTGCCATGAGATCTGTACTGTGAATGACCTTTTGCTTGTTTGTTTTAAGTGAGCAACATTCACCACAATATAAATGTTTTCAGTTTTAGTTCCATTATTGGTTGTTTTGCTGTTGAGGAAATCTGTGTAATGTAATTTATTTATTTATTTGTGATAGTAATGTAAAGCATTTGTACTTGAAGTTCTCCCTCCTGATGAGTTTGTTACGTCTTCTGTGTTAAGAACCTTCTTAGAATCGGAGGTAAGGAACCAGGCAAAACGAAACGATCTCTACCAGAAGATGGTCAAAATCGATCCGAATGAACCAACCGCAGAGGAACATGCTAACAAAGCTGTCACAAAATTACATTACATGGAGGTATAGTTTGCTTTTGCGGTAATTATTACAAATGTTAAGGTTAATTAAAGGTTAATTAAATTAAAGGTTAATTAAAAGTTTTCCTAAAAGTTTTTCTAGTACTGTGTGTGTGTGTGTGTGTGTGTGTGTGTATATATATATATATATATATATATATATATATATATATATATATATATATACTATATATATTTATTTATGACCATTGATCCACATAAGAATTCTTCATTAAATTACATATTTGCAGTATTTAGAATAGCTTTGAGAGTTTGTTACAGTTAAAAACTTTTTTGTGGCATTTGGTTTTTCCGTATTTCAATAGTTTGGTTATTTTTGCGGTTGTTTTTCATGTTATTGAGGATTTTGTTGTTGGTTTTCGCAGTTGATTACCCTCGTTGCACGCACCATACATACGCAAAATCTCCAAAATCCAACCCCTTCCCCCTCGGTGTGTACATACTATATGGGTGGACCCTATAATGATTTGCGTTTGTCGTGCAAAGTCATCTAATGGACTGTGATTTCATATTCAGCTATCATGCCAAAGAACGATCGTATTACGCTCAAGTATAGACCACCTATTTGTTCATTTTGCTTTTCTTCTTTCTTTCACCATTCTATTAGTTGTCAATTCACTTTTTGGCTTGATACCTTGGATTTGACCTGGATCTTGTGTGATTTGTGATATGGTGTGCCTTTCATCTGCTGATGCTTCTGTGCATTATAAAAGTGGCACTATAGAAGTTTAAGATTAGATTCAATAGATTAGATTTTATAGATTGGGTTAGATTTGATTTTCTTTTTATCATTTTCTTTCTGTTTATATACCGTAGTTCCGCGAGAAAGGGAGTTCAACGGCTTCTTTGGGTTTCCGAATTGAAGCTGTAAGGGTAAGTTGTACGGAACTAATATATTCAGCCACTATTCTGTTATAAGATTATAAGAAGTAATTCTTTGCATAATTATATTATTATTGTTAGTGAAAATTGGACTGAACATTGTAATTGTAACTCAGCTTTGGTCATCATCACTATCATCATCATATTTAACCCCTTAACTGGGTGCCCAGAGTAACGCTTGTCCATTTTACATTGAGTTACAAATAGTTGCCCAGTTAAGGGGTTAAAAAGAAGGCAAACGTTAATGTTTCAGATGTCTGGCGAGACACCGAACGCTGATCTGAAGAAAGTCCGAACTAAGGAAGAGGTGATTGACATCGTTTTATTTGTTCTCTTTTGAGAAATCCGGTTTCCACTTTGTCATGGTTTTATCCTGTTGAGTTTTATTAATAATTATTAAATTGTTCATTTCATACAGGTTATGGACACGGTTGTTCGATTTACGCGTTGTAACTACACAATATGTCGACACTTTTTGGCACGGCTGCAAGAAATTCGTTCTCGATTTGAGTCATCAAAATTCTTCAGAAATCACGAGGCTAGTCAAAGTTAACAGATATGGTCGATTTAACGTACTTAATTAATATTCTATCTATTTAGCCGACCAATATTATATTGCTGACTTTTTTTTTGTTTCTTTGCGACATTTCACAATATATTGCAAGTATGCGTTGTGGTGTTAAGTTTAGTTCGGATTTGGTTCTTGCTTTTTGTGAAGATTGTTGGCAGTTCACTCCTTGCTCTCTACGATCACGAACAGAATTCCAATATCTGGATGATCGATTTTGCCAAGACGCTTAAGGTGTCCGAGACGCTGTCGCATAGAGCAAACTGGTGTATCGGGAATCACGAAGACGGATACCTGACTGGGCTCGATAACCTGATTCAGGTATTGAGATAGCGGATAATGTGCTGGGTAAGCGGTTAGTGCAGTGTTTATTCTAGACCTTCCATGGGGAATTCCCCCCCCCCCCAGTATGAAATCCCCCCCACAAATTTTAACATTTTGGCAAGTAGTATGACCTCCCCAATGTCTGCCCCCCCCCAAAAAAAGAAGAAGTTAAAACTCCCCCCAATGTTTAGGTGGCTAGAATAAACACTGGGCTAGTGTGTTAATTTAAAAGTGCTGCGGCACGTTTCTTTGGCTAGGACCATTAAAGACATGGGGACCCCGAGACACTTTGGATCCTGGAACTTAGCTCGGGGGGGAGGGAGTCTTTTCATCACCTTTGACTTTTGTTATCATCTTCAGTTTTCCACTGGATCAGGTTACCCTCTCCAGTGTGTCCAAGTACATCCTGTTGACCTAAGATCCGATGTTATTTATATGTTGGACATGCATTTAAGTATTAGCAGCAGTGTGATTTTGTGATGTATAAATGTTAATAGCCTACCAGTAATAGTTACAAAAAATAATCAGTGTCTTTTTGTCGTTTTCCCCATATTCCTTGACTGAATATTTCTCAGTTTACAACACGCTTATGGTTTGAGTTGAGCATGTTGTTGTATTCATTATTGCATCAAAATTGTGAGAAAATTCACTTGTTTTAATTAACCCCTTAACTGGGTATTTAACTGTAACTCAATGTAAAATGGACGGATATATCCGGGATCCCCAGATAAGGGGTTAATGCCACATTCTTGACTACACTAATTCGATTGTTTTTATCTGTTCTAGATATTTACCGATTTAACAAACTGTCCACAAGCTGGATCTGACGGTGATGTTATGATACGTCATGTAAACAAAGACATCTGAACAAGATCTTTTAGTTGATTTATGTTCGGTCACGAGATAACCAACTAGCGATGTTTGCGTGGGATGGGCTTGAAATATTGGTTTTTTAAATAAGATATTTTAAAAATGGATTTTGAGCCGTCTCAGTGAATGGGAATTTGACATCTTGGGCGTTTGGTTTGATGTGAAAATGATTGGGATGGTGTTTTTAATGAACTGTGTTCCGATTTGTGAAATATGCGGCAGAGTTGCATTTCGAGTCGTCATTAGAAACTTTTGAGTGCATGCCTCGTGTAAATATTTAAGATGGCAGCTTTCTTAGTGGTCGACAACACCCCACAGCACTGTATTGTGTAAATAAGTAAGTAAAACGAAATTTCAGTAGCACTTCCCGAAAGCTAGGCGCAGGGCACCAGCTTATTCACGAGCGCTCAATCTGGGTAAAATCCATAGTCCGTGGCGGTCAAGGTTGTATATCCAGGTAGACGATTGCAGCAAAGTATTTTTATGGAGGATGATAGCAAGATTTGCGGTGGGTAGAATGCAGGTCTGTACTAAAGATTTCACCATAAGATTTATTGAAAAGAATAGTTTTAAGTTGTTACACAAGTGTGCATGTTATCGAGCAAGAGACTATTCAATGAATGTTGTTTTAAATGATAATTCGGTTTATACCATCTCACATTTCTATATGTGGTGTTACTTAAACTTTATATTGGTTACCATATCTGTACTTGCTTCCATATTTAATAACAAGGTTATTACCTATGAAGCCATTGTTCATTGTTCATTAATATTGAGTGTTTTCTGCAGAGTGCCAAAATGAACCCAGAATCTGTTCTTTGTATTTCTTCATATGATGATGTTTTCATTCAGTCTTGAATCAGGATCTGTGAATTCATGTACACGTCTTCTCCATCATTGTACACGAAAGTATTTCTTTATTTCTTCACAACGGTATAGGTGAGATAAGGCATGGTGTAGTGTCGGTAGGGTCCTTGGCATGCAGATGGTTATGGGTTCGAATCTGACCATAGCTGCTGTGTAGCTACCGTGGACGAGTTGTTCGTCCCTAATTGTCTGTTTGGAAGGCAATGGGGAACCCACCTTACCGATCTCATCCCTCGTGTAAAGCCAACTGGTCATGTCTAAGGACAGAGAGCTTGTCGTCATAATTGTTTAACTATAATTTGTGTCTCTTTCTTACAATTTTGCCATTCCAAGCCTTTTTGCATTATAGTAATGGATCGGTAATGTAACAGAACAATTTATATAGTGCTGTAGCATAGTTAAAATGCCAAAATCATGCGAGAAGAGAGGCAATGCTGGGTGATTGAAACTGGTACTTCTGTTCTTTTAGAACTTTATAAACTACATCCATAGGATTTTGTTACAGAGAAGAGCTTTTGATGTCTTACTAAATCACTCAGCTGTGCCTGGTACAGTATGTATTTGGCCTTGGAACCAGTTCTACATAATTCTACAATTGCGTACAGTGTAGAATGATTTGCATTTTTGCAAGCCTTTGAGGCTTGCACCTTTTCACTTAATACTGACATTTTATAATCTCTGACACTGTGTTGATGTAAGTTTATAGCTCTTAACTGAAAATCTGTCTAAAGCCTTTGCCAAATGAAAAAATATTACAGAATCATACTGGAAGCACCTAATTGTACATTTATATTAATTATTGTAATTTGCTACTGATGAAAATGGTGGCCATTGAAGAAGTATGTTTGGTGGAACATTGTTGTTGTAAAAAATTTGTTAATTTTATTCTATTTGATAAAATATCATTTGTGAATGTGTTCCATTGTTTTTTAAAACTTTATTTGTTGATTCCAGTTGAATTTTTGTTTTCTGTGCATTGCATTTAGCTCTGATTCTGTGAGAAATATGAACTCTGGCCAGTGACGTGTGTGAAATCTGATTTTGTTTGGTAAAATAATCATTTATAAACAAAACTACAGTGTAATTAAATAAACATTAAACATTCTGAAAACAAATAAAGCAGCATATATTACATAATATAATATATATATATATATAATATAACAAGGTTTAAAGTGGTTCAGTAGGGTCTGCCCTGTGTGAGAGCCACTGTTGTTCCCGTCCAATCTAATATCCTAAACTACTGAGGTTTACTTTGAAAGCATTCACAGTTGTAGCTGTTACTTGCATGTAATTACTTGTAGAATGAATATTTGAGAAAGTTATTGGAAATCCCACGATTACGAAGGATTTAACTAGCTATCATACCGCTACAGCCTTATTCGTCTAAACAGTTAAAATCCATTCAATATAATTCCACTGTTTCTCTACGCACCAAAGATAGCAGTCTCTTTTGCTGTTGCCAGAGATATGGTAACCGACAGACATTGTAAGCTTAGGGTCAACACTGGATATGTAATAATCTTGGGTTATAAATTCATAACGATGAAAATGACTGCTATGCATTCAGTATGAACAATATGTATTGTATATATAGTATTCACTTCATTCAATCAATAAACTTCTATGGTGTCACTATCATAATGCCCAGGGCATCATCCTATGGCGCACCAAATCCAAAATGAATTAGAGCCAGGTCAAGCTGGAAGGATCAGTCAGAAACGGTGGGGAGTAATCTAAGAGGGATAAGCCAAGTCAAACAGGTATGTTTTAAGACCGGATCTGAAAGATGATAAATTGTTAGTTATACAAAGTGATATTGGTAATGAATCCAAAGCTTGGGGCCACACACTGAGAAACAACTATTGAACCATAACCAAGAATAACAGAGATTTTCATGTAACAATATTAAAAGAATTTATTACATTAACAAATAACGTGCCGATAAATCAAAATTTTCCCTAAAATATCCACCATGCCAAAGATTTCATGGCACATCTTCACTGGATGGGCAATTGCATAAACTCAACAAAGATGTCATGTATGAAGCAAGCCTTAGAACCCATAAAGCAAAAATCAACTTAGTACACTACAACTGAGAAGTACAAATATTTATTCTCCCAGCAGTCATTAACATACAAATAAGAGGTTAGCTCATCAACTTAACGTTTTCTTTTAATACTTTCAGACGAGGGTTATTATTAATTTTTTTAGTAAATTTGGCCATAAGTTTTTCTTCTGTATACGATTTTCCATCTCCACCGCGAGCATGATATTCGGCTAGCACCTTTAAGCAAAAATATGTTAATTTATAATTAGTTACAGAATAAAACACACAAATCAAAGTATCTTTAAAACATTAACTGACAAAATTTCTACTCCATTTTGCTTTTAAAAGGACATATTTACCAGTAATAAATTCTGACATGAAATATTGATGGAGCTCTCAAAATTTAAATGTGTTATGGTAAAAAATGCTTGCAAAAAGCAAGATTTTCTAGGCCAGTACATGCATGGTCTTCCTATGATGATGATGGTAACTAATAACCTTGTATAGTGCCATTTAGTAACATACTTGACATTAGTCAACAAAGTAGTCTACAATCCATCACAGTCAGAAAGGTCTGGCGGGCGGGGGAGGGGGGGGGTTGTGGCTTCTGAATTCTGAAGAGTTAATTGTTTGAGTTGAGTAGTTTAGTGTTTATAATTTTGAATAGTAAGCAAGAAACGGAAATATGACGGTTGCCTGGAATGTATCACCTCGAGGATAAGGAAAATAATCCCTTTAATACCCGGCATCTGCTATATCCGAAGTCCACTTATCTGGAGATGGGTGAAGCCTGTGGCCCCATGGATCATGTTCGGTATGGTTGAAATTTTGCTGCAACAAAGTGACAATTGCATCATCATCATCTATGCATGTTAGAACTTACCTTCTTCTTCAATTTCTTCACCGACATTTCCTTGTCGTCTGCGCGTTTCAAAACTCCGATTATGGCTGCCTCCCACTTAAATTTTCCAACAGCTGCTACTTCCATCATGGCATCGTCATTATTTTCTTCAGCTACAAGAAGTTTACCAACTATTTTGTATTTCTAAGAATTTGTACAAATACATCAAATAATCGATCTGAATATAACAGCTGTTTTGTTATCAATTTCTGCATACGACTAGTACAGACATTTTATTGAATAAACAGTCAAAATGAAGATTTAATTAACTGTGCTACAATTTTAAGTTAGTGAGTTAAATAATATAATGTTATCCTAAACGTTTTGGTAATTCCTTACGTTCTTGTTTCCGTTTCTTCTTATTCTTTGGTTTCTCTATCTTTTCTTCCTTATTCTCTTCAACGTCAACTCCTTCATCTTCAACTTTACGCTTCTTACTTTTCTTCTTTTTTGGAATGTCGTCGTTTCCGTCTTCAAGCACCACTTCTGACTTGCCATTCTTTTCAAGCTCTGCTGTTTGTGTCTCATTTTCCATAGCATCCAATTTCTGCTTCTTCTTCTTTCCCTTCTTCTTTGTTTTGTTCTTTCCATTTTCACTTGCTGTTGTCATTGTTTCTTCTTCTGCAACTATTTCTTCTCTCTTGGTCCCAAGTGGAGATTCATCTTCCTGAGTATAATAATAATAATAATAATAATAATAATAATAATAATAATAATAATAGGTAATTATGCACTTCATATTTAACCAAACAGCTGCACTAAACAAGAACAATCAATAAATTTACTGTCCACACATTCTTAATGTCACTAAGTGATATCAACAGGAATTTAATGAATAACTGAATAACAAATACAAAATACATTTTCTGAAACATCAGACTTCTGACATTATTACACGTTAGAGAAATAAGACAGCATGGGCTTGACAGAAAGTGGCAGCATAAAATGTAAAAATAACAATACTGACAGCACGTAACGAATTAAATTAATATAAATTATGACTAACCAGATGAAAATATGAATAAAAGACTTTAATTCTGTGATAACTAAACTTCAGGTCAAGTACCGGTAATCTGAAAGCAATAATACGCAAAGATCTCAAAAATACCTTGTTAACTTTATTGTTCAGCTCGGCTGAAATGGCGGTCCAAGCCTGCGTGGCAAGAGCATGGTCCATGATCCGCAGACTGTTGCGGAGAAAATTCTACAAATAAATCAGAATTCTTGGCAAAATACAAACATATCCAACGACATGACCACACCAAGACTAACTCAACCCTAAAATCAACAGTGGCTAATGTTTGAAAATCAGGAAATTGCAAACATGATATTTCATAAAGTCTAGTAATTGTCGTACACGATCTACCAATTGTGAGAAAGATTCCATTTACAATAACTCCATCTGTCTCTGTCTGTCTGTGTTTGTCTCTCTGTCTGTCTGCCTGTCTGTCTTGCTTTCTGTCTCTGTCTGTCTGTTTCTGTCCTCATTTGTTTTTAGCTGTCTTTCTCATGTAATCCAGTAGCATCGGCATTGGCCAGTTATGTGACATCTCTCCAGAAATGCAGACAATAAAAGGATCTTGGTATGTTATTAACTGTAACTATAAATTTTGATTCATTATATGCCAAATGAAGATTGTTTCACACTTAAAATACATTTGTCAAATCTTCATCGAAACTTCATATTAATTTGAAAATCAGTCAATGAGATGATTTACAAGTAAGTAAGTAAGCAGAGAAAAAGAAAATACCTCAAACTTTGATTGCTTTCTCGGAATGTTTGGGTGTTCCTTCAAACGCTCAAGAAGATTCTTCAACTTCGAATTTGCCTTCACCTTCGATATCGCATCTTGAACTTGCTAAAATGTATGAAATGTAGAATTGCACACAGAATTCAGAAAAAATGCTTAAAATGATCGGCAGAAATGAAAGTTTTCTGTAAAAAGTATGTAAATACTATTCTACAAAGCTCATGCATAATATAACGGAATACTGCCGAGTCATTCCGTATCAATTCAACCAATTTTTGAAAAGTTCCAGGTCGCCCATCTAAAAAAATTGTGAAACTTGCCAGAAATATTCCCCAAACATCCATATGAAGGTTTGCAAAACATTAGCCTGCTATCTGGAGGAGTTTTAGAGATATTCAACTTTTGTAGTATCTAGGGTGGGCCATTTGTTGGTGTTTCGCGACAGCCGCTTAAATTACCTTCACCCAGAGCTCTTGCTTCTGTTCGCCCTTGTTGGCGTTTGGATTCGGTTTATAACTTTTTCCACCAAACTTTTCATCTTCAGTTATACATTTAATGTGCTTCTGGTAGTCATCTCCCCTATAAAATTTTCATACAGTTCAAGCAATGCAGAGTGCTGCAGATAACGTCATACTTAACATTCATACAAAAGTGAATCCAAACCAAAACAATTGTCAACATCTGTACTCAACAAATAGGTTCAGATTGAAAGTTAAAATTTTACGTTAAATCAATTGAGGAAATCAGAAAAATGTCAAAAACTTTTGCAAATAAATTCTTGTTTATGTTATATCCTCATGAAATAATTCTGAATTTCATTCCCAGTCATATTTCTGTAAGGCCCCTGAGCTTGCTAATATTTATTCCAAACCGCTAAATATATATTTGTAACACACTAATTTATCTCTATGTTTTCACTCAGCAGATGGCAATGGTGATACTCGAATTCAGACAAACAGCAAAAACATGATATTTAAAAACAAATAACGATTCAATAACAGCTTCTTAACCCTAATTCTGGCCAACTTACTATAGACGATTACAAATTTGTAATTTCTATTACCAGAATTCCTTCCCGCAGTCAACACACGACAGAACCTCACATCGACGACACTGCTGCTGATAGTGTTTCTCCACCTGGTTTTTCTTGACGGCCTCACCACAGGCATTGCAGTTGAAGAAGACCATCTTGTGCACCTGAAAGGTAACATATGCCGGTAGGTGAACTGTCACAGGATGAATGGATGTAAGGATAACATTTTGAAAATATAAAAAAACTTGATAATCTTAATCTTCAAAGTCCTCGACTCATTTGCTCAGTTCAAGCACCCTCTAGAATAAGACTTCTGCCTCAAAACATTGCCATGGCTACTTCACTTCTTACCTCTAGAATGACTTCGTCCTGCAGATGGATATGAAGTATAATTGATATAATAATAATATAATAATAATAATAATAATAATAATAATAATAATAATAATAATAATAACAACAACAACAACAAATATCGTGCATGTATTCATTGAATAATAATATATCCCTTTAGGCTTTAGATAACTTTTCTCTCTCAAATCAAAACAACGAATATGTATCTTTCGGTATAACTAATGAACATAAAGTACATAAGAATTTGATTGATTTGAAATCAAGTTCTTATGTACTTTTCTAAATATTATGCTTACCATTTACTAGAAAATTACTTAGGAGTTCACTTTTGTAATAGCAAAGTTTTTCCTTTTCTTGTGGATCTTAACATGCATTTGAGAGGTGAAGAATTTTTTAAAATGTTTTTAAAGTGGGTTAGGAGGCTAAGTTACCCTGTGTGAAAACCACCTTCATGTACTCTAACCGGTGTAATAGATTTACATTATTATTGCACTGCAAGGCTAAATTAGAGTTTAGCACTAAAGTATTAATTCTCCAGAGCATATACTGTAGTTCAGATTCAATCAATCAATCAATAAACTTCTATGGCGCCACTATCTTAATGCCCAGGGCATCAGCCGATGGCGCACCAAATCCAAATAGAATTAGAGCCAGGTCGATCCGGAAGATCAGTCAGAACAGCGGGGGTGCAATCTAAGAGGGATAAGTCAAATCAAACAGGTATTAATGAACATATTGAGCCTTGATTTATATTCACTCATTTATCGCTCAAACGCAACATGCAACTCATGTCAAATTCTTCCCTCAAATGATCGGTCTTAACCTGAGCTTCCCATCGATAACAAGTACTTACAAAATCCAAAATAAGCAGAAACTTTAAATAAATAAATAAATAAATAAATAATTAAGAAAGAGATTTCAACAGAATAATAACGCAAATTACTAACACGTTTTACCAAATGGTCGTGTGTGGATTTTATCTAGCGCCTATTTATATTAAAAGTGTCACCTAGATAATTAATTGTTATTAATAGCCGACTATCAAAGACTTTGTATGCGACATTTGATTTATTCCCACTGTGATCTTGAACAATGAACTGACAAATTGTGAACTCTTTAGTTTTGTTATGTGAATCGCGGACATGTTTCAATGTGCCCAATTGCCCATTGCCTGTGAAGTTGCCTCACTCTTAATTAGCGACCATAGACCGATAACAAAGACATTATTAAAATGGCGCTTTAGAAGTTCAATGCTGACTTTTTAATAACCCAGTTCCCGAGAGTAGCATTTAATACCATTTAGCGAAATAGCATTATTTGTCTTGCTCTGCGCAAAGAGAGAGCTATATAAAGCTCAAGGGAAACTCATTATTTATATATCACTATCAGTTTGCTGAGTTTGGTCTCGTCATTGATGATGCTGTGCATTACATATGAAAATCACCCTGAACCTATCAGCCACCTACCGAATGGCCAATGTAATAGAGAAGTAGGGCCTATAATACTTGAAAATTTGGACTTTGTTCAGGTTGGCCCTCTTAACTAGAAATTCTTTTTCGCCGTAGGCTATAGATTAAGATTGGGTTTCCGACTTTCCGTTGTTTGATCGCGTGGATAGAAGCCGGCAATGGTAAAACGGGGGTAAATTTTACCAGTGGCGTAGCCAGGGATTCATGACAGGACACCATTAAATTTTACCCTGGCAATCTTCGTTCGGTCCGATTTGACGGTGGATCATCGTAAGTTCCTCCGGAAGGTCTGGGGCGAGGCTTCTGTTCCGCAGTGGCGGCTCCACCGGGGGCCCGGGGGGCCCGTGCCCCCTATTGAGTGCCTGGCCCCCCAGTGGCCCCTGTTGGGACCCTATACTTAATGCTACATAAATAACAAATGGTTGACCCCCATGATTAAAACTTGCCACCCCAACGCCCCTCCCCCCACTTGCCAAATCCTAGAGCCGCCACTGCTGTTCCGAGAACATTCTGTGTAAAAGTAGAGTCAAACTGCCCATGGTCCATCCCATGATCCCATCCCATAGGAGGTCTGGACTCTGTGCACCTCCAAGATTTGTGGCAGATCGCCGCCTGCGTAAAGGACAGACTGTTTCGGACCGTGTGAGCCGACTGCATGGTAGGCTTGAAGAGACCCTGATCTAGCAGACTGTACGACTAATATTTGGACTCAGATTCGAATCACATATTCGATCTCGTATATCTGTGTAGACTGTTCTGCCAGACTAATCTACTTCGTCAACCAAAACCCGCGGATCATGGGATTCATGGCACATGTTTCGCGTTAATTCAAACGCAGCCTAAACAGCGAGGGAGACGGATACTGTAGCCTACTGTACATGTACATAGGCCCACTAGATAGATAGCTGCTATGTGGCACGATATAGGCTATTGGCCGTTGCCGGCGCTATCTCTCGATCGAGTGGTTTTTGGATGCCGTTAGCCAATGATGTTCATCCACTCTCAACCTTTGGTACAAGAATATACAGACCTCTATACTGTATATAGAGCTATCCGATCTGATATAGGGCAGATTAACAGTAGCTGTTTGCTAAGCCTGAGGTCTTGTTTTGACAATTTTTCCGGGTCAGACTGTGAAATCTTAGACGGAAAGATGCGCCACGAGCCCACGATAGTCGACAACCGATGTTTAATCGCTGTTTAGGGCCTAGGCGTATTATTTAAGCTCGCTCCAGCTCAGTTATATTTCGATTGTTGAGTAAATTACCGCTTTCGAAGAACCATTTCAAGTTGCCACACTTGACGAGGAAATACGGATTGACAACGCTCAGCAGCAAACGAGAAAACGTATAGACAGGTATGCACCAAAGTGACATGGAATTATTTAGCAAGCGATATAAACAGAGCTGCATTGGAACCTGAAATACAGATTCGGCGGGGGGGGGGGGGGTAAAGTTTTATTGGCGTTTGGTGTAACTTCAGTGGCTAACTTTCAAAACTTCTCCACCAAAAGCATCTTCATTGACTTATGAAACATTCAGTTCAGAATTTGAAAAAAACGAAAGCACAAAAATAAAAGCACGGAAATAATAGGTCCATTAAACAACTCTCGGGAACAAGTTTTTAAACTTTAAGAGACTAGAACAAACAAACAGACAGACAGATAGACAGACAGACAGACAGACAGACAGATAGACAGACAGACAGACAGACAGAACGGGAATACTGAAACATGAGTGCAGATGGCTTAGCTGGCTGGCTGGATAGATAGAGTAGGTATGGGTAGATAGACTGATAGATAAATAGCTGTCTGGATAGATATAGTAGGTAGGCAGATAGACTGATAGATGAACAGCTGGATGGATGGATACGTGGATTGAAGCTTCCTTACGCCTACTAATAGTGTAATGATAAGTGGCGGCGTCGTTTATTTCGAAATGGGATACATTCCCAATATTAATTACCTTTTAAAATAATAATATTATTAAAAGTCTATAATACTATTAATAGTCTAATATTATGTTAAATATTTTGCATTTCGTGAATAACGAAACCCTGCAGGCAGGGTCGTAGCGACTGGGGGTATATCGGTATATATACCCCCAAAAAAAAAAAAAAAATCACTCTACCCTCAAGTTTTTTATGTGATTTACATGTGGTTATATGTGGTTTACATGGTTTATGTGGTTTATAATTAAGATTTATACCCACCCAAAATATTTATACCCTCCCAAATCAAATTCCTGGCTACGCCCCTGCCTGCAGGTGCTTTTAAATACGTGAATCTGTATTTTACTGTTGACGAATAGAGAACGGAATCTCTACGACGCGTTTCTCCTTAGACTGGATGGATTATAGGCCATCTAGGCCAAATGTTCCGTGGAAGGAGGGTAGTAGTCGGGTGGAAATCAAATCTCTCAATATACAAGATCTGCGTTTAAATTCGCCTCAGACTTTCTTGTTTAGGCCTACGGAATAACTGACGTCGACATTTGTCATCATGAATTTTAATAACATTCGCATCGAAGTCAACAGTGCAGACGATGGCAGTGACGGGCACTGCACCCCAGAGGTCAACAACACTGAACCTCTGGACTCATCAGAGGACAGAGAATTCGACTTTCTTCGACCGGACGAACCGCTCCAGCGCAGTTCGTCCGTCAAGCTGGTCTCCGCCCCATCGGGCACGTCTCACCCGAAGAAAGTGGTGCGCTTCGCCGACGCCCTCGGCCTCGACCTCGAGTCGATCCGGCACATCCTCAACGCCGGCGACCCGCCGTCGGTCCCCAGCTCGGCGATGCGCGATCTCAACTTAACCAGCAGCAGCGAAGATCGAAACCCGTCCGCCGCCGGGGGTAAGATCCGGAAGGAGGAGGTACCGTGTTTGCGAGCCTGGTTTTCCAACCCTTCGTCCTCGCCGCAGTTCGATCGCCGGTTGAGGGACGCCCGGATCGCCCTCGCGTCCTGCGATCTCGACGCCGTCGCCATGACGGTCGGCGGAAGGATACACGTTGCGAACGTCGCCTACGAGAAACGCGTAACCGTCCGCTACACGACGAACGCCTGGCTGACCTTCACCGACCTCGAGGCGAACTACGTTTCGGGTTCCTCCGACCGAAGTACGGACTACTTTCAGTTCGCGATCGCCCTCGGGAGCTACTTTTCCGTCGGAAGCAGACTGGAATTCTCGCTGCGACTTGTCTGCGACGGACAGACGTTCTGGGACAGTAACAACGGGGACAACTACCGCATCGAATGCTGTGCGACCTTCAAATGGGAGACCTCGAACCAGGGATATTTTGACACCCCCTAAGACCCCCACAACACCCTCCCCCCATTTGAGGTCGACACCCCCAAAAATTTGGTAATGCGACAATGGTATGTATACAAAATGCATACTAATTAGCTCAGAAGCACCCCCACCCCCCAAATGGAGAAGGACACTCCCAACTTTTATTGTCGGATGACCTTTTTTTGCTTTGTCAGCCTTTTTCGGGCAGAGACTTAAAAATTCCGACACCCCAGATTTTCCCGACACCCCCCTCCCCCATTCAAAATCCTAGAAATAACACTGCCTCGAACGATGGCGATGTATCAATGCGCGTCTGTCGAACGTCTGACCCATGGAGATCAATACTCGCTGGAAGTATTGACAGTAGTCCAACTGTGGAAAAGACTGCGTACAGTTGAATTTCCAATGGTTCTCACACCAGTGGCGGTGGCGGCTCCACATGAGGGGGGGCAGGGAGGGTCGTGCCCCTATTGAATGCCTGGCCTCCCAGTGGCCCTCTGTTGGAGCCCTATACTTGCTACTAGGCCTACATACAGTACCTATCAACAGATGGTTGGCCCACATGCTTTGCCAAATCCTGGAGCCGCCACCGTTGGGCCACCTCAACGGCCCCACAATGGTTACCAAATCCTGGAGCCGCCACACTGTCTCATTTTTAAAAAATTTCTGCTGCGGATCCTCCTGCTGATTCCACTTTAAACCTTGTTTCGCAAATATTATTATTATTATTATTATTTTTATTATTATTATTATTATTATTATTATTATTATTATTATAAGCCAATTGTCCCCATTTTTTCCATCTGCAAAAGTTTTAGACAATGGTTACCCTTGAAGTCATCGAAAATTGTTCTTTCCGAACATCAAATATTCATCTTTTCGCTAAGAAGCTAAAAACGTATTAGGTCTATTTAACATCTCGTTCGAGTGTGAAGTGTAAAGTGCTCTTGACTTTAGCTTTTGCTTTGAATATTGCGCTGTATAAACTGTCTGAGTAACATAACATCTGTCTAAAACTCATATATAGCCTAACACTCGCCAATCTGCTTAGGGCTTATAATATAAGCACCACTCAACAGAAACCGTCATCATTTATAACGAACTCCTAACTGCCATTGGATTTCAGCCGATTACTGCAGTCTTCTCCATCCATCTGCTTGTATAATGCCTTTGATACTGTAGCCTACAATAGATGATAGATCACACAATTCTGCAGTGTACTGAGACGCCTTTACTGTTTTACACCTCTGGTTTGGAATATCTTCTGTAGCTCACTGCTGGTTTCCAGGAAGTTTAGGCTATTATGCCTATGAGCAGTGTAAACAGTAAATCAGCTTTTGCAAAAACTGGACGTGATAGGAGAAAATGGGGTGATTTTTGGATTCCCGTCCCAGCAAAATTGAGAGCCTGGCCCCTAAAAACGTGCCCCCAGTTGGGACCCTTGATTTAGCTTTTGCTTTGAATGCTACATACATTAAACAACAAATGGTTGGCCCCTCATGATTAGAAATTGCCACCCAACAACGGCCCCCACTTGCCAAATCCTAGAGCCGCCACTGCCTATGAGCCGAGATAGTGGAAATGGTGGAAAACTAGCTTCACTTTTGGACGCCGCAGACGGGTTCTGGTGATAATTAAATTCTATGGTCTGACTGCTACCTTAAAACTCTGCTTATGATGACGTCTGAATGTCTAATCGGCGCGGTCAGGACATATATTGGTTATTCCGGGGCCGCTGAGAAGAGGTGCAATTTTTTTCAAACCTCGAGAATGTGAAGGCATTTTAAACGTGTTCCGTGGCTCCGTATAATAATAATAATAATAATAATAATAATAATAATAATAATAATAATAATAATAATAATAATAATAATAATGTAATTTTCAGTGGTTTAGGAGGTTTAGTAAGCCTGTGTGAAAACCACTAGTCTAGTGTACAAATGTAAAAAATCGATCGTATGGCACATCTTTCCCAGTCATTATTTTGTATGTTTCTATCAAATCCCCCCTCTTCTCTTTTCTGACAATGCCACTGACAATGCGAGAACGAGGCGCATCAACAAAAATTAAGAGATTCATGCCGAGTATCTTGTGAAATGGCTTCAAATTCGATTGAGAGATGAGCCGCGTCTTAAGACGTTAAGACAACTGGTTCCTTGTAGCGCAGGTTTTATAGACAACGAAAATATTATAAAATTGATTCCCTGTATGGCATTCTCCAATGGACGGAATAGTGTTACAGTAAGTGTATAGATATGCAAAAATTTCAGCGGAGCGAAGAGACGCTCGAATTAAAATCACATTTTCTTGTGTCCCCATCTTCATTGCGTCGAATCGTGCTAGAATTGTCAATATATTCCATCTCAGTTTTATTCTACAGCGTTCGAAATGCGACACCTGTCAGCCATTTCAAACGACGCTACAGTATGCACAGTCTTTCAAAAATCTGCTCTCCATCATGAAAATGTCCAAAGATTAGGCCTAAAGTTTTCTCACAGAGCAATTACTGCGCATTTCCGTATCCCTCTCTTTTATCAACTAGTCATTCATTGAAATCTATATCGCCATTATATTTTGACTCATAAATTTAAAAGCAGAAATTCATGGATATAATCGTTTTAAAACAAACAGTTCGCGCGACTGGATCGGTATATTAACAAACGCTTCGTTAGAGAACGGAACAGAAGAGATCGAACCGGTTGCACCACACCCTCCGCCGTGGCGTAGCGTGGGTTGGAAGCGCCCCGGGGGGCAAACGAGGAATTTGCGCCTTTTCTCCCACAAAAGTCTTGGTCCTGCCAAGCAGAAAAAGTTCTCGCTCGGTAACGATCGTATTTTACATTTTACTTACAATTCTTTACATATGTTTGCGTCTCAGCCTATATATGTTGAGGATTTGCGTAGGATTTATCATTACTTAGACCTACACTTTTTTATATCTTCACTTGGAATTTTGCGCTCCTCCCCATCGTTAGTAATAATGCACGCGTTTTAATAAAAATTCGTAGCGGAAACTCCCGGAAAGAGGTATACCGTAGGCCTATATCTTATACATGTATTAACCAGTAAAATGTATGTCTTTCTATTTCGCTGTTTTCTGTCTCTGACCATAACGTCACGCTCCGAGGGGGCGATCGAAAAGAAGCTGGATGGACGATATCTTTGACCGGACACGCACAAATAATTATGGAACCCTATCTAGAAAGAGCAGCAGAAGCAGCGGCGTGGCGACGGGGGGTATATTGGTATTATATAGTATATATACCCTCCCACCACAAAAAAGTCAGGTTACCTTAAAGTTTTTAATGTGTTTGTAAGATTTTCAAAGTTTTTTAAAGATTTATACACCCCCTCCCCAAATCGAATTATACCCCCAATCAAATTCCTGGCTACACCTTTGAGCAGAAGATAGAGATGATTGGAGGAAAATGACTGTCAACCCTCTTATAGAGGACGACACAAAAAGAAGACCGTGATGTGTTTGTCATTAGTCGTTCCGGTCTATTTAACAATAGGCCTATACCTTGTTAGGCCAGTTAGGACTATTTTACCTGGAGAAACTGCCTATAAAATAATTCAATGTGGCGCATAGGCTTCTTCTGCTGGTCCAATTGAAAAACATTGTCACGCTCCGCTAGGCCTCTCTGCTGGCTGCCGAATACGTGGGCGGCCTAAATTTTCACGTTAGCCGCGCGTACAGGCCTCTAGAGACCGCGTTGTGTTAAACGGGTCGTGAGTTTTCTGATGCACGCTTGCGTAGTTTATAGCCACAGGAGGAGGAGGAGGGGAGGACTGCTTGAGACACTGTGCTGCATAGTTGGCGCATTATATTTTACCTGTGCAACTACGTACAGTGTAGTGAAATATACAAATTTACGTCGAAGCTTTGACACTGGGCTGGCATATGTAGGCCTACTCGATATACTTGGCGTTGTTAACATTGACGGATTATTTACCAAGTGTGTGTGTGATCACGGGGACTGCTGGTATTGGGGAAAGTTGTGCAGAGAACTTTGTGACGATGCCCGGGTGAATGTTGGGAAACTCTTTCGCGGATTTATTGACAGTTTGATGGAGGAAAATAATTACGACTGATTGGTAGTTAATTAGTTATTTATTTCGTTAATTATTGCTGTATTCATTGCGAGGGATTTTGTCAGCATACGTTAATTAAAAGAAGTTCATGACCAGAAAAAAAAGCCAGGTAATTTTTTTACAATTCCACATGCTGCATCCAGTGGCGGCTCCAGGATTTGGCAAGTTGGGGGCGTTGGGGTGGCAACTTCTAATCATCGGGGGCCAACCATTTGTTGTTAGGTATGTAGTATTAAGTATAGGGTCCCAACAGAGGGGCCACTGGGGGGCCAGTCACTCAATAGGGGGCACGGATCCCCCCGGCCCCCCTGTGGAGCCGCCATTGGGTGCATCTACAAGTATTTCCACATGATACAGATCCTCTGGTGAAAGCGTCTATAAATAAACTTAATTAAGTCATATTGAAAATGTTGAGGTCAACTTTTAGAATTCATTCATTCATTCATTCATTCATTCATTCATTCATTCAGTCAGTCAGTCAGTCAGAATGCAAGCCAGTCATTTTGTTAAACTTGTCAATTAATATTATTTCTCAATCAGTTACTTAAGAGTTCTTCAATCTTCATCAGTGGCGTAACCAGGATTCCTGAATGGTGGCACGTCGACATTTTCGGGTGAGAAAGTCTCGACGGGCAAAAAAAAGTTCATTGGGTCAAGCAGCGCTGTGACCTAAGCTTCTTACCCTGTCTCTTCGATCATGCTACCTACCTCCAGAATTTCTCAAGACGGTTTTTTGCTCGTCAGAGACTGTTACCAGAAAATATCGAGGTGCCCCCCTATTCTGGACAGTAGCGTCATTTCACACTTTTTTGGGACGAGATAATTTTTGTCAAATTTATAAATTTTTGGCAAATTTTTGGCAATTTTTGCTAATTTGTGCACATTTCACATTATTTATTTATTTAATACATTATACATTATTTCTTCATTTCCTCGGGGGCTACTGGCCTACGGCCCCCTCCCAAATGACGCCCATGATTTTGGAACCCTGGCTACGCCACTGAAAAGGAGTGTTTGTATCTCCTAACACTCCTTGGAATTCCGATCACTGACTTCGTTGCATTCATTGTAAGTACACAGTGAAAGTTATGGAAGCAGTAGGCCTATGCAACAGTCATGGGCGTCCGGAGGGAGGTGCAAGGGGTTGCAATTGCACATTCTGGAAAAATTGTGAAGTTATGCAAAAAAGTAAGATTACTTGTTTCTTTTGTCACAAGACCCTGTTTTGCATCCCCTGGAAATTTTTAAAAATTTCTTTTGTCACAAGACCCTGTCTCGGACCCCTGGAAAATTTCTGCGGACGCCCATGGCAACAGTCTGCTACAGTTACGTTTTTTGTTGTTGACTCGTAGTGTAACGTACTACACTGTATGACATGGGTGACAATCCGGACGAAAATGCCGCCAACCTGGTGCACATGATGGCGAAGAAAGCGCAGGAGATTTTCCAGCTGATCGATCAGGAAAATAAGGGATTCATTACCAAGAGCGACCTCTTTCGTCTCGAAAACGACCTTCCACAGACCCCGGAGCAGCTCGAAGACGTATTCAACAAACTTGACCTTCGCGGGAAAGGCTATCTGACGTTGGACGAATTCACAGAAGGATTCGGTACGTTGATCTACTTGGAAACGCGTTTAGATCAGGCTCAGTGTTTAATCTAGACTCATGGACTCCGGGAGGGGGCGGGGGAGATTGACAAAGCCGGGGGGAAACTGACAAAGGCGGTGGGGGTATTCTGCTAGGGGGTTTCTGTTAGTTGATGTAGTATGCCAAAATTTCCGGGGGAATTTGAAATGTTCGGGGGAATGTCAATTTTCTCCCCGGAAACGGCCTAGATTAAACCCTGATCAGGCCTGCGTAAGCAGGGGCGGCGCTGGGTTTTGTTGGCTGGGTGGGTCTAATGCAATTTACACAACCAGGACCCGGCTCAGACTACCCATCCCCATCACCCCCACCCCCAAATCAAAATTTCTCTGCAGATTTGCACGATTTGCTCGGGTGTCCCTGCCCGAAACTGATGGGTGAGTCCGGACCCGCGGACCCACCCCTAGCGCCGCCCCTGTGCGTAAGTCTATCCATTTGCTATCTTCATTTACCATCTGGGTGATAGGATTACGACAACCAGCAGCTGACACCGATTTAGTTGTATTATGGCCACGGCTACTTTTGTAATCGATATTTAGTGACTTAGAGTCAAGTAGAAATGACATTCAACACAATATCTATTATGGTTAAATCTTTTAGCAGTTGCACATTAGTACATTATACATAAATAATAAATATACAATCACATGCATTATATTAGGGGTCATCCATAAATGACGTCATGCGAATTTGGCAGTTTGTTTTACCCTCCCACTCGTCACAAAAGTCAGACCCATCAAATATGACGTCACAACGCGTTGACCCCCGTCATCTTGTCGTCCTTCCAATGTCCAAATTAATGTTTCGTTTGAAAATATTCATTATACTTATTATAGTTGAAACAATATTCAGAAACTTTTTCAAATTCTTTCTAAAGATTAAATGACCCGGCATGAATGACCCACCTTTGGCTATGGCTACTTCATTTGAGATTGAGCGCGTAGGAATAAGGAGCTACTTCGGTGCATCTTTTGAAAGCGCTTTAGAAATTAACGAGATTTTACTTACTTACTTACTTACTTAAAATGAAGTATCTATAACATTAAAATCGTTATCTGTATGTCTGTTGCCTTCGAGCGTTCTGATTGGTTGGCTGTGTGAGCGTTCTGATTGGTTGCGTTCGAGCGTTCTGATTGTTTGGCTGTGTGAGCGTTCTGATTGGTTGGCTGTGTGAGCGTTCTGATTGGTTACCTTCAAGCGTTCTGATTGGTTGGCTGGGTGAGCGTTCTGATTGGTCGTTCTGGAATATTCGTTGTCTCGAGCAAAGTGACGCGAAGCGAAGCTCGCCTTATTCGAGCGAAGCGACGCGAAGCTCGCCTCATTCGAGCGAAGCGACGCAAAGCGAGCCTCATGCGAGCGAAGCTCGCGCGAGCGAAGCGAGCCTTCGAGTTCTAGTAATAATTATAAAGTGCAAAATACGTTCAATTTTGCGGTAACATAGCATTGCGGTTTTAATAAAAATATTTAGTATTATGTGACGTCACGTTTCTGGAAGCCTCCTCCCTCCGTCGTCACACATCATAAATGTTTGACACCTCCCCCTAAGTGCGTGACGTCATTTATGAATGGTCCCTTACCTTACAAATTTACAATATAGCCTAACATTTGCTATTATGGGGACGGGACATACTTATGTGTGTGCATTGTCCCGAAAGGTTAGAAATTTTCAATTATTTAAGAAAATTTAATGGATTTTGCAATGCTAATTTGCAACATGAAGTTATTGATTATGCGGCTCTTATGTCAAAAACAACTGTTGGACTGTAGAACGCGCTTGATCTATTATCATTCACTTTGTTCTGTCACAATATTGTTGAGACTTGAGAACTTTGAACTGTATTGTAACAGTGAAGTGTAGCAGCGCTATATATACTTATTTATTACTTGTTATTGGTGAAATGTGCAGAATCGAAACTGTTGTGAATTACTATGCTTAGAATATAGTGTTGGTGTCCCATCTTGATTACAATAAGAAACATGACTGATAAACTTGGACTTGATCTTACTTACATTACTGCTTTTTAAAAAATGGGTGTGACCTTTTATGCTATTTTGCATAAATTTTCATTTTAACTGGTAGATTTGATAAAAATGTAAGAGTAAAAAGCTATCTCAACAAATATACTGCTACCATTCTTAAATTTAATTGAAGCAAAAAAGACCCCAGAAATATGAGGCCTTAATGATTTGCTGTGGCAATAATAACAAAAATAATAACGACGAATCGACGATAAGAAGAAACATTTGTTACCCGTGACTATTTGTACTGATTGCTTGACCCTTCTAATCTTACATAAGTGGTTTTCACACAGGCTTACTTAGGGGCTGTCCATTAATTACGTCAACAATTTAGGGGGGGAGGGGGCTTGAAAAAGTTTGACAGTTGTTGACAGGGGAGGGGGTCAAGAGAAGTTGACGTCAACAATTTCACTTTTTTCAAATAATCCAAAAATAGGAAATTTCTTGGAATACTACTTATTACAATGGAAAAAAAGCATGGCAAAAAAGGTCATCACCACCACATTTTGACACTCGATGAGCAAAAAAATGAAAAAATGGTCATCACCACAAAATAATAACATTGTCATTGGGACCTATCATTTATCTTGGGGTCAAAAGTTGTTGACGTAATTATGGGGGTTAAGTGAAAGTTGACAGTTGTTGACAAGGGGGAAGGGGTCAAAAATTGCCCAAAAATTGTTGACATAATTAATGGACAGCCCCTTAGCCTTCTAAAGACCTAAGCCACTTAAAATCACATTATTATTATTATTATTATTATTATTATTATTATTATTATTATTATTATTATTATTATTATTATTATTATTATCACCCCTCCTCCGCCTCTTCTGTAATCATTGTCTACGAAATACACAGTAAACTTTCTTATAAAGTTACAAATCCAATTCTACCTTCAGTTTCTCTCAGTCAATGTATTAATATCGTTTTATCTGATTTTTGTACATCTCTTTTGAATGTAATGTAATAACGGAATATTTGTATAGCGCCTCTTATTGTGAAGATTCACTCCCGCTGCGATAAATGCATATCGATAAAGAGAAAAGTTGTAAAATTGATGACGTCAATTTAATGGCTTGTGGTGGCACCAACATGACTTGCGTGAATTCGACATTTAGGAAGTTTTCTTGGACTTCCGAATCCCGATCCGTCGATCCTGCAGCCGGAAATTTACGAAGACGACTCCGAATCTCATTGCTTTGACGATATGATCAAAGGCATTGGCGCCTCAGATCTTCTTGATGAGTAAGTGACACCGGTATCATTATATACTATCATATCATTAACGACGTCAAGAGATACATTTCCAGTCTTGGTTCTTTCAGTGGACATGATGATAATGATAATGACGACGACAATGACAACAATGATGATGAGTTCTCTGCACTAAGGTAGGTCCAATTGGCTTTCATGCCACCCGGGGATGAGCTGGGAATGAGCAAGCTGGTATCCTGTTGCCTTCCGCACATACACAATTAGGGATGAACAACTTGTCCAGGGTCAAAGCACTGTGGCTTTGGACGGATTCAAACCAGCCACTAGTGTTTTATCCAGGCCTGTTAGGGCAGAGGCGTAGCGAAGGGGGGAAGGTGGAGGCATATGTCCCCGGGCGCCGAGGTGATGGGGCGCTAAAATCGGGTTCTTGGGAGTAAGTTAAACAGCTAAATACATAATAAATACGAAGAAACAAGTGCGGCGACCTTTTATATTTGCTCATCAGGAGTAGGCCTATAGGGAGAGGGGCGCCGTAGAGAGTTGAGGGGCGCCGAGAGAACGACGTGACGGCCTTTTTTGCTCGTCAGCAGTGTTGGGGCGCCAACGGTACACTTTGCCCCCGGGCGCCGGATACCCTCGCTATGCCTCTGTACAGTTAGGGGGAGATTCCACACCCCACAAGAAACCACAAAAATCCCCCCAAAATCCCAGCACTGACACAAATTTTTGCATTGAACTGTGTCTCTTCCCTTCCAACCAAGTCAATTCCCCCACTCCCACCCCATGCCCCACCACAAAGGCCTGGAGTATGGATAAAACACCCCCCCCCCCATCACCCTCCAATTGCAAGAAAATAATCTTACTACTAATCCACTACAACCCAATTGTCATGTTTTGCTGTAAATAAGAAAATGATTTCATTAACGTTTGTGGCACAGTGGCAGACACGGGCATTAAGAGAGGGGAGGGGTGCACAAGTTACACCGCCATTCAAATTAAACATTTATAAAAAATAAAAAGTTATTAATAAATATTATTACTATTTAATGTTGAAAACAATATAATACAGGAACTATAAGATTCGTGTTTTTATTTCGTGCACTAACTGAACATGATTAACATGATCTCTTGACTCAACAGGAGTATCACATTTAGTCAATGTCTTTCTAGTAGGCCCTAATTTTAATTTACAACACAGTTGGTTGTGTCTTCAGGTAAGTAGAATGTTACACCCTCTGGAAAAATTTCTGCTGACGCCCAGGGTGGGTGCCACATGCTGATTTGATTTGCATGTATTTTTTCTTGTGCTAGTGTCGGAACAATTAAGTCACTTTGGATTCGTTTGCATCAGAATCAACCCGAGATGTTGGACAATTTTGAAGGTTTCTTGCGCCGTATAACCTCCGAACTTGAGCGCACGCATATGAATTATCAGGCCCTGCAGACAGCCATGGAGAAGTAAGTTCTTATTTTTTATTGTGCTTTGGTATGATTAGTGAGATCTTTAGCATGTTGCAATTTGAATCCAGTATCAAAATTATTGTGATGTATAGCTAATAATAATAATAATAATAACTACAATAATAATAATAATAATAATAATAATAATAATTGTGCACTTCTATAGAACCATTTCTGATGGTCAAAGCAATTTAGTTAAATTTTAGTATAGTTGAAATTATTGAATATGATTTTATCTTGCAAGAGATCATTTATGAATGAGGTTGGTTTTAAGTTGGAAAGTTAATATCTGTGGATTTTTATTTATGATTATTGCATATTGTATACAACTGCATAGTTAGCATACGGTTGTAAGCAGCACAATGTACACTTTCATATTTAATATTTTAAAATCACTTGTGGTGGTTTGTAATAACGTATTATTGTTATTATTATTATTATTATTATTATTATTATTATTATTATTATTATTATTATTGTTGTTGTTGTTGTTTTTGTTGTTGTTGTTATTAGCTTCTTTGGAGCTTTATGTAACTGGTTCACAATAGTCAGAGGTAATGGTTCAACCTTTGGGCTAATTGCCCTTATGGCCCGGTGCTGACCCCCCCCCCCGGTTCATGGCCATCAGCTCGTAGGTAGCTAAGTCATTCATCGGCGGGCGGTGACCAGCCTTTTCCATCTGACCCACGTTTTTTTCACCTTCGCATCATAGCCATTGCTGCTCATTTTATCACTGCCATCTAGCAAGTGAAGGCTGAATCAACGCAGTAGTTACATTATGGTAGAGTTGAAAGTAGTTAATTTACTCTGAACTCTGCTTATGTCAATCTGTTTGACTATTAAATGTAATCATACCCCCATATAATATCACTTTGCACAATGTCACTGCATTTGTGAACCTAGATTCTGTTATTGTTGTACAATTTTGAGAGTCAAATCCACTTTAATATGTTGCATTTCTTATTCCTTAAAAAGCTGCTTGTCTTAGCTATTATACTATTAAGGTTAGTCAGGCACGTTGGAACGAATTTTTAGCAGGGGGTGCAGATTTTTTGAGGCGAGGTGTTTGGTTGTCACATTTTTCGGTGGACAAGCCAAAAAAGGCCATTTCCTATATATTTTTGAGTTGACAAGCAAAAAGGGTCATTTCTTATATATTTTTGGGTCAAAAATTCCAAGGGGTGCAGATCTGCACCCCAGCCTCGTCTTTCAGGGTGTACGTTGCACCCCCTACTTTTTTCCAAGGGGTGCAGCTGCACCCCATGCACACCCACTTCGTACGGGCCCGAGTTTAGTTGTCAGTTGCAGAAGTTGAACGCAATGGCGTAGCGAGGGACAGAGGGGCAAATGCTCTTTGGCGCCCGTCAATTAAATCTCAGAAGTCTCGCTAGAACTTGCAAAACCGGCAGAGACTTTTTTGCTTGCCCTAATTTTTCAGTTAGGAAGCAATACACCTACATTGCCCCGCCCCCCCCCCCAGGTGCTGACAACCCACACCACTGGTTGACTGACTTCTATTAATCAGAATAATAATCTTGAAATAAGTGGCGACTGCGATGCTACTTTTAGAAAGCGCTATTATAAATTCATGAGATTTTGCATACTTATTTTCTTGGGTGTAACTTGAATTATATTATTATTTAGCAAGCGTTTTGCTCACGACGAGGAAATTCGAGCTCTCTACATGGAAATGGAGAGTCAGATCAGTGCCGAGAAGGAAAGAATACGTGCTGAGGTGAGCATGCAAGTACTTTTATTAGCTAGTAATTATCCACAGCTGGTAGTCATTATTCAACATCAGGACAGTTGCTAATACCATGGAGGTATTATCCCAGGAGACGGCATTACGTCATTTTTAGCCCAGGCTGCGTGAAGCCAGTAGTTCGTAGGCTAAATATAGTACCTCCATGGTTAGCGGCCATCTTAATACACCCAAACTGTGGCTGCCGTCTGGGACTTTCCCGGCTAGTCGGCTTCACCGAATTGACGTAATGCCGTCTCCAGGGATAATACCTCCATGGCTAATACACACAATATATACTCAATGGACCAATAAAACCACTGCAGCTAAACCTCTCTGAATTTTTGTAGCTCCTTTTTTGTGGTGTCACAATTCTTTTAGCTCTGCTTCAGTTCTCGTCAGGGTCTTCTACGGCGCCATTTTAGTACTGTGCTTGACATTAGTTGATGGTCAAAAGAAATGGAATATGGATTTGAATGTTCAATAGTGTAGCACTCTGCTCAATGATAGTCATTCTGTAGAACCACATGCACTGCAGTCTATCTCATTATCTATAACTATGCAATGTAATTAAATGTAATTAATAGTGGTTCTCACACGGGGCAGACCCTCCTGAACCACTTTAAACCTTGTTATTATTATTTTTATTTAAATTATTATTATTATTATTATTATTATGTAACATAATATTTATATTGCACATCTTCTGAATAATCACTCAGAAGCGCTACAATCATGTTTTAATATGGAATTTCAAAACGATACCGAAGTTAATAAGAGAGCTTTTGTCCGTTGCTGACCCAATAACTCTCTTCTTCTGTCTATTGTAGTTACCAATTCACTCTATGTTTTCAAATCTAAACTTGAGACACTTTTATTTTGTTTTCCTTCGTTGTGTCTGACTATTCTATTCTATTCTATTCTATTCTATTCTATTCTATTCTATTCTACTTGATAATTTATGTAGCGCTATAGCATGGCGAAGGCCAAAGGCAAGAGCGTTTTACAAAAGGAATTAGTGACCATCTCCTACTCCCACTCTGACTGATTCCTTTGGATTTTATCAGATCTTTTGAGGACGAATACGTGGTACCTTTGGGATTGGAAGCTACAGTACAGAAGTGCATTGTTATTTCTATTGTTCGTCATTTTTAGTTATGTAATTTCCCGTTTCCTTGCCATTTTGACATTATTGAATTCTTCATCTGTCGACCTATGAGTCACAGACGTGTGGCTTAGAAATAATGACTCATAAAAGGCTAATGAACAGTGGCGTTAAGAGGGCATTGTCGCCCAGGGTCAAGTCGATAGAAAAAAATGTTTGACAAGCAAAAGAAGGTCGCCGAGTCAATTTTGGCACCCCCCGCATCTGGTCGGTAGGCCTACCCGGGGCCACTACCCCACCGGCCCCGCTCTGCACTCTACTGCTAATGAGATTGATTAATTATTTGTTTTAAAATGTTCAAATTTTTACAAATGAATATGATATCATTTTTTGACACAGGCCTAGGTGCAGTTCTTATTGCTGACATAGTAACGTGCTATTTCATAATTTAGGAGAAAGCAAAGGAGAAAATTCTGCTTGAAAAATTGAAGTCTGAGCTGACGGAGAAGGACACAAGACTCCAGGAACTACTTACTTATCAGAGTGAGGTTGGAATATCAGAGTGTATACTCTGTGAAGATGTTCAAACAATTCTGTACTACTGAGGAACCTTTATGCCGTGTAGTCAGTAATAAGCAATTCTTGCACATTTTGCCATCAAATTCTACATCTGTCCATTCTTATGGAATGCTGTATTTGTTTCCAAATGCCGAGTGATTTGCTGCAAAGAATGCTCTACAATCATTAACATGATCATTAATCAGCCCTGATATTTCTAGCATTGTGAATTGGTAATGTGACAATGGTATGCATACAAAATGCATACTAATTAGCTCTGGACACCCCCCAATTTGAGGTCAACACCCCACAAATTCACAATCCTAGAAATATCCCTGCTGTGGGGGGAGTCATATGGCTGAAATGAATGCCAAATGTATGTGTAAATTTCATTCGCTAATATTATTATTATTATTGTTATTATTATTATTATTATTATTATTATTATTATTAGAATCAAAGTAATTTCAACTCAAGAGTTTTTCTTTGCTGCTGGCAATAACTTAAAGTTCATTTGAAGTTTATCGCTAGACGTTGAGTTTTTAAATGAAGATTTTGTTTCTTCAGATGGAGAAGAAGCTCAGCGAGATGAACGCTGTTGAGATGCTCGCTAAAACTGAAAATGAAAAATTGCTTAAAGTAAGTTAGGTCTTCAAAATATATTGTAAAAGTCAGATGCTCTGTGCTGAGAAACCTTTCTGCCATATTGTCACTAATTATCAATTCTTTCATCATCATCATCGTCATCATCATCATCTTCATCATGATCATCATCGTCGTCATCACCATCATTACCATCATCATCATCATCACCATCATCATTATCATCATCATCATCATTGCACTTCTATAGTGCCATTTTTTTAATGTCCTTGTCCTCAGTTGATGGTACTGTAGCTCCTTGGTTAGAATCATAATCCCCATTGTCAGTCTGATTTTTCAGTCCCGGTTGAAAGAAAGATGATTTAGCTTTGACATTTTCCACAATCAAGCATTAAAAAGACGAATCAATTTGATTTACTTACTTATCTAAATATCTTGTCTCTACCAGGAGAAGGCAGCAGTTGAGGAGATGCTGGACAGTTCAACCCTTGGACTGGAAGAGAGCAAATCTCAAATCATGCAGCTGCAGCAGCTTCAGCGCGAACGCATGAGAAAGAAATCTCTGTACGTTGTTTTCATTTGCTGGGATAGAATCTCTTATACGTCGTTTTCCATGTTTTTCTCTTAGCTGCTGGAACTCTTCTGCGTTAATACTTTTCACCTGAAATTTCTCCAAAATCTGCAAAAACATGTTGAATTTTCCTACTACAGTGGATCTCACTTAATCGCATACCGCTTAACTGCATAACCCGCATAATCGCATAACAACATAAAAACCCGATCCAGTGTTTTGTGCATACAATTAATTATCAGACGTCCCGGCTATTCGCAGACCCCAGTTAATCGCGCATAAGCAAGGCTTGCACGGCACCTATGCAACTAAGCGGGTTTCACTGTACTTACTACTCTATTATAGTCTAGAATAGTGGTTCTCAAATTGGGGTCTGCTGTCCCCTAGGGGACCGTCAAGCGGTTTCAGGCAGACCCTAAAAGGATTACTTTCTCAAGATATCTCACCAGCACCTCAGAACATACATACATACTGATTGCTCTAAGTGTGCAGATTCCATTTGAGTTTACATTTGATGACTAAGATTTGCAATTTTCTGATTAAATAATTGATTGACAAAACAAGTAGCATATGTGTTGATTACAGTTAATTTAAAATTTAAATTTTATAAGGTCCGTGAGTCGTCACAAAAATTTCTAAGTGATCACCACGCAAGAAATCCTAAAAAGTTTGAGAACCGCTGGTCTAGAAGATAGCATTTAACGTGACAAAATGACATATTAAGTTTCCATCTTTCTTCAAGCCTTTTTTGCCTTCTTTCATGTGTTGGTCTTCTATGGAATCTATGCAATAGAAGTTTCATCTGCAGTCAATGTGATATTTATGCGAGTATCTCCTTTAATCCATCAGTGTTGTCTTTTTCCTTTTTGTGCATGCCATGGTTCTTTCATTCCAAGCGTACATGTCATTTGTAGGAAAATATTATAGCCGAGAAATATAATTTCCATATTTAAGTAAGTTTTGCATTATTGTTTGCAGTGCGGCAGCACAAATAAATGAATGGATTATTTTGGAGCGCGAAAGTCTTTTGCGACAACTTCAAGAACTCAAGTAAACGCGAAATTCTTGATTTAATATTAATCAAGGTTGCTGGGTATGGTGCATAGCGGTTGTAGGAAAGGTGAACTAAAACTATAACAGTGGTTCTCACACAGGGCAGACCCTACTGAACCACTCTAAACCTTGTTATTATTATTATTATTATTATTATTATTATTATTATTATTATTATTATTATTATTATATTATTATACTCTATGGATTAGTCTATTGGTGTTTTAATGTAAGTTTTTCTAAATGTATCTTATACATTGTGTCATGTGAATTTTTCAGCAGATGTTATACTTCTAGGTTCTTATGAGTTTGAGAACCTTTAGAAATCATTCGTTTTTCAGGGAGATCAATCGTAAACTTCTTGATAACCAGGACGAATTGGAAAGTCAGCATCATGTAATGCATTTTAACTGGATCTAATCTAAAAGCTTTCATTGTTGTCGTGCTGACATTCATGCTTTGCTGTCCATCTGAATCTGGAAGCATTATTTGCACTGCAGAGAAAGTGCAGATGGTGCTTATATATTGTGTGCCAGTAACTGGAGAACATAAGTATTGAAATATAGTTTGTTCTAAAATTTAATTTAAAATATTAAAAAATTAGAAATTTATGAAAAATCCATTTATAAATACACAGATACCCAGAAGATCAATTTTCAGATAAGGTGAAAAGCAAACATTAGATTGTTGGATAGAAGCAGTTTTTAATGACCTTTTAATGACCTTTTTATGACCTTTTTATAACATTTAGTCAAAATCAATAAAACCAATAGTTGCTACATTATTAATAATGAATTTGATGAAGTGAATCCATGTATGCATCTGAAATACAATGTCACCTAATATCTACGTACAGTACCAGTAATTAGAGCTGCTTTACCCGTGGTCATTAACTTACCATTATTCCTGATCAATGTATTGATTTGTTCTCCTAACAACCATATTATCAAAGGTTGGTGAGCTTATTCCAGCTGCCACAGGTCAAAAAGTTACTGATTTAAGTGCCAAACCACAGCTAGAGATGATGATGATGATGATGATTATTATTATTATTATTATTATTATTATTATTATTATTATTATTATTATTATTATTATTACCCGGTATTATTATTATTATTATTGCCCGGTATTATTATTATTATTATTATTATTATTATTATTATCATCATCATCATCATTATTATTATTATTAATGAATTTAATTAATAATGAATTCATCATCATCGTAGTCATCATCATCATCATCATCATCACTGGTAATTTATTTGCTTTATTTTTGTAGGTCTTTAATAGCAGGCCTCACAGCAAATTACAAAGACACATTCTGGAAAATGGCTATTCAGAAACCAGGTTTCAATCGCAGTCAATTATCTGAACACCTTTGAATTTGTCCAATAATATAATGAATGAATGAATGAGGAGTGACTGAATGAGTGGATAATGTAAATTTCACAACAACACATTTCATTCAATTCCCTGTAAATGTGCACAAACTTGCCTCACTGCGCTTTGGATGTTGTCTATTGCCTGGCTGATAATATACCTTCCCCATAGCTGTTTTAAGAAAGGCTGAGTGCCTAAGAATAAGCAGCTACTGTTGTGCTGCTTTCCAAGGCGCTGTAGAAATCCACGAGATTTTACTTTACTTTACTTTACTTTACTTTATTTCTAACTTGTATTAATACGGTAAAATATTTATTTGAGATTTTGAAGTGCAAATACATTTTGACGTTAATTTTTGCTGCTCATTGACAAAATGACAGTTTTGTCATCACTTTATTGACTTGCTGTCAACGTTGTTCTAATTGCTGGTATTTCAAGTGAAGATGGTTTGGACAGACAGGCAAGCTATGATGAACCAGACATGCAGAGCTCAGTAACAAACAATGACAGCAGCGATAGCAGAAATGGAAGAAATGAAAGCCTTGGAACTTTTACAGTAGATGTGAGGTAATACATGAATATTAATTTACCTGTATAATTGCATTATGGACTTAGACTTTGAATTCTTTGATCATATTCAGGCATGTTGGAACGAATTTTCAGCAGGGGGTGCAGATTTTCATATTTTCTCAAAGATAAAAGAAGTTGTGACGAGGGGAAAAATTCGTCTCTGAAAAATCTAAAAAACGAAAAAACCCTGAGAACAAAAAGGTTGTCACTAAAAAATTCAAAATTCCTCTTTGAAAAAACCCAGACAAGCAAAAAACGGTTGTCACTAAAAAATTTGTCTCTTCAAAATCCTCACAAGCAAAAAATTAAAAAGCAACCTCATCTTCCAGGGGATGCAGTGCACCCCTGGAAAAAAATTAAGGGGTGTAGCTGCACCCCCCTGCACACCCACTTCCTATGGGCCTGATTATATTTGGTGTTTAGAATACAGTAGCATTGTAATCTTCCAATACTGATGATAATATACGATTGAATTGTTTGCAAAACAAAAATTTCATATCCTGGATAAAAATGTTGTTTTTCCCCATTCATTTCTTTCTTTTTGTGACATTTTGGATTTCAGAGGATTAGTAGCCTATTTAGTGTTTAGAATTATATTTCCTGTATTGCTGTATATTTTCTGTTTTGTTTGTTTGCAATTTTGCTTTAGGTTTAAGTACTTTGAAAATTTGTAAATGATTTCATTTTATTTCTGTAATTTGTCTCCTTTTGGCCTTTCTACCGTGTTTTTAGTTAGTTTAGTATTGTTGTGTTTTGTGTTAGATTTAGGGAACAACCAATTGGTTCTTGCGATAATTCTGAGCCTCTTAAAGATGAGGTCTGCATTTATTTTAATATTCATCTTTCAGTTATTTATTTTTGCACCTGTTATTTTATTTATTATATCTAAAATTATTGCAAACTAGAGAGAGAGAGAGAGAGAGAGAGAGAGAGAGAGAGAGAGAGAGATCATTGGCCTATTGTATGTTTTTCAAAAGCTTGTGTTGGGTGATGATGTCATGTCGCAGATATTATTGCCGGGCTTATCATGTATCTTTCCCATAGCTATTTTAAGAAAAGCTGAGCGCCTAAGAATAAGCAGCTACTGTTGTGCTGCCCTCCAAGGTGCTATAGAAATCCACAAGATTTTACTTACTTACTTACTTACTTAGTACTTTCTTAAGAACATGATGACCTCATGCAACTGTAGACTCTTTGTGTATGTGTGTGTATGTGTGTGTGTATGCATGATTGATTGTCTGATTGTTTATTTGTTTCGTTTTATAATATTAATATTGTTCAAATTTTCATATGGCTTGAGGTATATGAGCCTCCTTATAAGCGTTGTTTGCAAGGTGTATATATCAGTCATGATGTAATCAATCAATCCAATCAATCAGTCAATCAATCAATCAGTCAATCAATCAATCAATCAACTTCTATGGTGTGCCACTACCATAATGTCTAGGGCATCAACCGATGATGTACTGATCCAATTTGAGTCAGTGAGATTGATTCTATATAGTTTCATAAGTTTAAATAAACTCAATTGTCTGAAGGTGGACAACTCTATAAATCCTTCAAAATTCAAAATTCAACTAGATGCCACCATGTCACAGCTGATAGCAAAGATTTAATACATTATATCTATATAATGTTCAATGCAGGTTAAATTCATTATTTTGAATGATTATATAAAATAAATAAGCATGTGCATATATTATATTACTCTTTGTAGAATTACGAGACAGTGACTAACCTATCTATCCCTCAGCGTCTTTATAAGGTAGTGTTTGTTGGAGACTCTGGGGTTGGCAAGAGCAGTTTCATCTACAGGGTCTGTCACCAGGCATTCATCTCTTCATTTGCAGCCACAATAGGTGAGCACAATCGTACGAAGAGCAACATGTAACCGTGGTCTGTGCTGGGGATCAACTGGGTAGACATTTTTAACCGGGTTCCAAATCCGAGTATTTTGATGAACTTCATGCGAATCCAAGTACGAACCGGGTACCACTTTGATGTTTATTAGTTTACACTAACTCTTCATTACTTACAATGTATTGTACTGAACTGAATCATTTGATGTATCATGTAATGTATTGTAGGCCTGTACTGAAATGAATTAAAATACGTGTCGCATAAATTGTGGATTTGAGTCTGTTGTGGACAGTTTTGCAAACAGTGTTAGAGTACAGTGTAGTAAGATCAAATGAATATTTAATACAAATAATTGTTTTACGCATTTGCTATAGGCAACTACGGTATTTGCACGCCAAGTGTTTGCCGAGGAAAAAAACTTGCAAGAACGTGATATTTGAGTGAAGTAGGCATTTTAAATATTTACTAGGCAATTCTAAATTTTACACCAGCATATCACATGACAATGAAATTGTGATATTTGTTCACCAGGTGTTGACTTACAGGTACACAGTATCAAGCTGGACAACCAGGTTATAGCTCTACAATTCTGGGATACAGGTGGTCAGGAAAGGTCAGTTCGAAATTCCGACTCTTGCAGTCTACGCTTAATCTTAGAGATTTCATGACGTCAAGTCATATTCTATACATCACTTACCCTCTGTTATTTTCACACTTGCTTGATATTGTACTAGTTGTTATTTACCAATTTAGTAATAGTTTTTACATCTTACTACAGTGGATCCCACTTAATCGCATACCACTTAATTGCATAACCCGCATAATCGCATGACAACATAAAAACCCTAACCATGTTTTGTGCGTACAATTAATTAGCAGACGTCCCGGCTATTTGCATAGCCCAGTTAATCGCATAAGCAAGGCTTGCACGGCACCTATGCAATTAAGCGTGTTTCACTGTATTATTTTCCCAGTGTAACAACGTAAACATGATTTGAATTGCTTGCAAAGGTTTCGAAGTTTTACGAAGCAGTATTTTCGAAAAGCCGACGCCGTTCTAGTCATGTACGACGTCACATGTGACACCTCGTTTCGACGCATGCGTGAATGGTTGGAGGGCATAAAGGTTAAAATTACTAAAGTTATTTAACCATGGTAAAGATGCTATTGACTTAACCCCTTAACTGGGGATCCCGGATATATCCGTCCATTTTACATTGAGTTACAGTTAAATACACGGTTAAGGGGTTAATTACGGCCACACTTACATCTACATCTCAAATCATGCTATACTAGTTATTTAGTTATTTAGTTATTTAGTTATGTAATGTGTTCATGCAGTCTTTCGACTAGTCGCCACACTAATCTTGACTTGACTTACTTACTTACTTACTTCATCATTCCTTATTGAATTATTGCAGTGATCTGGGGGCTGAGGATTATGATTTGATTTTGGAGAAACCATTAACTGAAGCCAAGAGCATATAAATTATAATATTCAGTAACCTACCATAGTGCCTTTTGACACTATAAAAGCTTTTGAATTGTGGGCCATCCATATATTACGTACACATTAGGGTAATTGGATTTATTTTAGGAGATTCTGTGTATGGAGGTAGGGTTCTCGACTGAATGTGTGCATATGCACAAATTTATATATATAGCTGCCTACGTAACAATTAAAAAAACAACTGCTCAGACAGAAGACTGGTTGAAATTGCACACATTAGATTTGAACACAATTACTTTCTCACGAGCAGACAATGATTATGAAACTTATGAAAATTATAATTATGATTATAAAAAGGTTATGAGACTTGTACAGACATACGTGCACTCATTTAAAGCACATTTCTTGCTTTTCTTAGCTGTGACAACTTTAGTCTACAGTATACCTTGTGAATAGTTGTGACTATGGCTAAAAATTAATTTTTCAAACAGGGTGGGGTATAAAACTAATTTGTATGCATACATTTGGGAGGGGTCCAAAAAATGTATGGGGAGCAACAGGC
The DNA here is from genome assembly GCA_018105865.1 of Metaphire vulgaris. Taxonomy (NCBI): domain Eukaryota; kingdom Metazoa; phylum Annelida; class Clitellata; order Crassiclitellata; family Megascolecidae; genus Metaphire; species Metaphire vulgaris. The sequence continues at coordinate 15,462,571 of CM030840.1, forward strand.
GGTATGAAAATATAACTTTTTTGCATACGTAATATATGGATTGTTAGTTGGCTGGAATGTATGCAGTTTGTGGTGTATTGAAACTTGTAAATTTGCGTGTTTTTATCTATTTAGGAAACTGTAGAAAATGAAACCGTTATCGTTGTTATTGGAAACAAATTGGACATGATAGACGAAGTAAGGGAATGTGGAGCCATCAACAGCCGACTTGGAAAAAAACTCGCTAATGTAGGCCATTCATGAATTTAAAAGTTACACTTAAGCATAATATGTGAATTATCTTTATAGGAAAGCACAATTCGTATTTCAGAATCTGTTTATCTTATTCATCTACGCTGCTTTTTATTAGCAACATCAGTGGATACATTGGTGCTTATTAATTTTCTCTAGGAATATGGAGCACTGTTTTTTGAGACGAGTGCAAAGACGGGTCTGAATGTCAACGAATCAGTGCAGCACATGGCACGGTATTGGAAATTTCATATTATATTGCAGTAGAACCTCGTTATATCGAAGTTCAAGGGACCGTGATAAATACTTTGATATAACCGAGGTTCGATATATCCGATTCCTGTATCATTAACACTGTTTTGGCGGGACCGGCGCTCAAACTTCGATATAAATGTGATTTCGATATAAGCGAGTTCGATATAATGAGGTTCTACTGCATTATTATTATTATTATTATTATTATTATTATTATTAAGGGCATTTCTAGAGTGCAAATATATGCAAAGCAGCAAATGCGCTAATGTCAGTTGCGAACCAGATAGAACAACAATGTCTTTCTTCAGCTGCTTTCTGAAGGAGAGTAGCCTTATGCTGGAAGCAATGTTGCTGGCAGACTGTTCCAAACGACCAGGCCATTGACGGCCAGGTTGCAATCACCGTAGCCCGTCCAGGTTTGAGGTACTGCGAGTTTGCTGGTCAGGGCGGAGCGCAGATGCGACCGACCAGGTAGCTTAGCCGTCAGGCAGGGCATGTAAGTTAGATATGTTGAGCCAGGAAGAGGCTGGTACCGAGCTTAAAGTCACACGTCGACTGACCGGGAGCCAGTTGAGCTCCCGAAGGACTGGCGTAATATGATCAAACTTACCTCTCTGGATCACCAAGCTGTGCAGCTGTATTCTGAACATACTAGCTAGACAGAGTTTTATTAAGTTCTAGTAAAACATTTATCATCTGAGAATTTCACAGCTCAATTAATAATAATAATAATAATAATAATAATAATAATAATAATAATAATAATAATAATAATAATAATGTGATTTTAAGTGGTTTAGGGGCTAAGTAAGCCTGTGTGAAAACCACTGAAATTAATTTGAAATGTTGAGACAGAATAACTGTGTTGCTCACCACTGCTTGCTCCAACAGTGACAAATATTTTGCATAGACATTGCATAACATTGTGTATTTTAGATTACTAAAAGAGCAAGAAGATAAAGAACTTAAACAAGACTTGAGTCCTAAGCTATCGAAATCGCCAAGTATCCAACAGAGATGTTGCAAATTCTAAAAATAATTGTTATCTTATAAACCAGGTTGTCTTTATTGGCATGCATGTCATAATCTATGAATGGCATTATGATCCTGCATTAATGTTTGTATTGTGTAATTATTTTAATAAGTATTTCTTAAATCACTGTTTACTATTCAAGTTCAGTCTTCCTCAAAATAAGCATATTTTTGAATATAAATAAGCAGTTTTATCTATGTTGGTATCTGATGTATACATACTGTACTGTACATGTAATTTCCATATACATATCCTATTTTCAATTTATGATTTGAACCAATGACAAATGTAATTTCCATATACATATCCTATTTTCAATTTATGATTTGAACCAATGACAATTCTTTAGGTTCTTTGCAAAGCAATTTTACCCTTGTTTTTGCTCAGACCTTATTTCGTAATAAGTTTGTTCAATAGTGTAATGCTGAACCAAAGCCCACGGGCTCTGTGGACCATAATGATGTAACCACTGCTCCAGGCCTTTTAACTGAATATCTTGCATATTTTGCATACCACATGCTAACAATTTCTCTGCTAGAAATTGGGACATGGTAGAACTGTACCTTGAGACTCAGGGCAGGTGAGGGGGAATCCTCTGGCTCTGAATCATATTGCTCTTGAGACAGAGTCTATTGATAGCGTTAGGATTAAGAAGTTGGATTTTTAGTCTCATACTTTGATGCAGGAGTGGCCAACTTTTTGCTACAAGCGGGCCGTTATAAATTTTGATCAGCATGTGACCCACCCCTGCTTTGATGCTTCCTTATGACATGCACTTGAAAGCCAAATGTTGTCTTTATGTATATTTGCACTTGATACGATTACCGATAATCATAATGCTTCAACTTGATATATGCTAAATTATAATGAAAGATGTATTTTGAGTCACAAATGCACTTGGTTATTCACATTATTAGAGGCTATGATCTCACTTGATACACATGAAACTGCGAAAAATTGTGTTAATTTCAATGTTCATTGCTGCTACATTCCAGGATGTCTGACCAAAGTTATATTAGCTTTCCATTACTTTGAAACAGGTTGACATTATTGTAGGTTAAGATTTTGATCATATTTTAAAATTTCAACCAAATACTCCATTTGTGTCTGCAAGCTTCATATACTTAATTTAGAATTATTTATTAAAGGCCTTTTGTTTTTCTTTGCAAGTTTTTAATGGCATTTGTTATCATCGCTTTTTCATCATTACAGCTGTAAAGATCTTTCAGTAAAGACAATGTAGATACTTGGTTACTAATTGATTAAGATATTAGGCCTACTACAGTAACATAACATTCTCATTTACTCAATAATGTTTATTTTGCATAAGGTACTTCATTTTCATGTTATTTAGTTCACTTGAATGTATTGTGGTTTTTTTCTGTAACCCAAGAAGAAAATCAACATTACTGTACTTGCCTTTCCCATATACATGTACTTATTCTCCAGAGCAGTTATTTAAGTTTTACTGTAAGCATTCACCGAGTTATTAATTAACTAACTTAACAAGTCGTCACCAGGCCTGCCTTTACGTGTTAAAAATCGGGCACAGTGCAAGGGGCCCCGCGCAAACTTTTTTTGCTTGTCAACACCCAAAAACGTTTGGAGATGACCTTTTTTCTTGTCAACATTCAAAAACGTTTTGGAATTTATCTTTTTTTTGCTTGTCAACATTTCATCTTCACATCTAGGGCCACACAGGCCGCCAGGTGCCCCACACAGGTATAAGACGGGCCTGGTCGTCACTACTAAAACAAATTCTATGCAACAGAAAATGTGTTCACATAAGTATCGAAAATAAGTGTAAAAATAAGTGTAATTATAGAGAATCATACTTGCTGTTCCTTTTCTTCAGAGAATCTATAATATGGAGATTTTATTCATTGAATTTAATTTTTAAGAAATGGCAGGAGAGTTTTGTAAAATGCAGGCATAGACAAATGGTTAATAAAAGATTAAACGTGTTTCATTATATACTGTTTAATGAAATTTTAAAAACCACTAGGTTTGATGCACAACTGCCATTTAGCAAAATTTATTACAGCATTGTATTTTTTAACCCCTTTACGGTGGGTCCTGAGATAACTCGGGCAGCCAGTGTTTATTCTAGCCACCTTGACATTGGGGGGATTTTGAAATGTTTGGGGGGGACAAGGTCTGAGTCTCCACACTTTGGGGGGGGGGAATTTCCATCCCCCAGAGAAAACACTGCGGAAGCCGATCGCAACTGGCAGATCCCGAGATAACTCGGGAAGACCCCTATTTATGTCCAATAAATTGAAACTGGGTAGCGAGATAATAACACAACACAAGCTTTAGTCCACAAATTTCCCCCTCCCCCCAAGAAATTCCACATCAGTGGGGAGTTTTAAAAAAAACAATTCTGCAGAAAAGGGGTTAAATCTTAATCCAAATTAGTGTCTTGTTTGTTTGCTATCATCTTCATCAGTTTCATCTTCATAATCTGTGTTATAAGATTCATCGTCACTATCGCCATCTTCAGCGTCACTCGACTGTTCAGTATCAATTTCTGCAGTTTCTTTTGCGTTTCTTTCATCCTTACTTTTATCGTCACTTTCATGTTCTTCTTCACTTTTCTTTCCAGACTCTTCCTCACAGTCCTCACACTGATCTTTAAATTTTACGTTATGCTTTGACGGGATCTTTTCATCAGCTACTCTGGCTATTTTAAGAGCGATGCTTCCTTTTATCTTCGTTTGACCTTCTTTATGCTCATCGGTGTTGTTAAATTTTTCATTCCTGTATTCGCAATCATCGTAATTATCTTCATTGTCTTCTTCATCTTCATCATAATCCTCTTCATCATCGATTTCTGCTTTCTTGGCATGACGAGACGATTTTGATGATTTGCTTTTACTAGAAATTTCCTTTGATGCTTTACCGCTGAACAAAAAAGACAGCACATAGTTTTAACGTAATTTTTGGCTAATAAAATTTCATAAATATTCTTTATAATTAAAAACACAACAAATTTGCTGGAGGATAGAGAAAGGTTTCTGTCGGGAAAATTTTAGTCTATTTTCAAAATCATTATATGTACAATAGGCCTAATGTGAGCCAGACAAATCCTTGATATAGCAGACTTAAGATATAATGGGACAGTTTGTCAGTCCTTTTTTTAACAATAAATTCTCTTGTGGCAACAATCAGGACTGAATCTAACATCGAGAATTTTTAAAGTATATAGAAATAATGCTTAAAATTTGTGCATCATAAAAACCTATAATTAAATCCTAAAGTTTCATTACTAAACACAGTCAAACCATCTACTATCAAGACACAATATGAACTGACACCAAAGGACCATATAGCAATTGGTATGGAATGTGGCTAGGAACATGATGAGAAGAAATAATTAGTTGAAAATAATGAGAAATTTTACATCACTATGACCCACCAGCTTGTACTCGCTGCCTGTGACTGTGAATCGTTTGAAAGAGCATCACCACATTTTCCACAAATGTTTTGACTTTCAATGCACTTCTGACAAGTTGTATAATAAGAATTTTTCACACTCTTTTGAAGACATTTCACACTATCAACAAACATCAACACAACCAACTACACATAATAATACATCAGAAAATATCAAGGTAAGAGAGAAGATAACAAGTGCACAAACAACTCATCTCATGCCCACATGTCGAAATTCAGATAATTATACGTAAAGTACGATTAAGCACTATATAAAAAGTGGATGGACAACATCAGAGAAGATATGAACATGAAAGAAATTTTAATAGCAGAAGGAAACTTAACACAAGCCATAACTTCTTTGAAACGTTTTATCAACTTTTATGTCTAGCTATTGCCACTAAATAGTTGTCAGAAAGCACGATGATGATGATGATGATGATGATGATGATGATGATGATGACATGTCAGATTATCAGATGTGACAAAAATCGGACAGATTTACTGAATTTGTCAATGATTTCACAATTCAAATCAAGGTGTAACTACCGACTGATATCACGAACATCACGAAAATGGCGCTATAGACGTTCAATGTTGATGATGAGTTACCGGTGAGCTGATGATTTAAATAGCGCTCGCTTACCACTTCTTCGGCTGGTTGAGTTGTTTGTATTTGTTGAACTTGATTTTCCATTCGATGACCTCCATGCAGCGTTTACAGCAGCCGTTGATCTCGAGAGAATTCAGGGCTTTGATAGTCCTACTGCAGTTGTGGAGATCGTTGCGAAACGCCCTTCGGTTCTGGTACTTCTGTCGCCCGGACTTGGCGCAGTTTCCTCTTTCACAACTCATTCCGCCGATTATTATGTGTATTACCTATTAAAAATTATGATCTCAACTTTTATTTTCACAAAAACGTTAATTTTAGAGATAAAAAAATAATGCCGTACACGTGCACTAACGAGAAGTATTCATTGGATTCTCTTGGTCAGTGATGACGTTTTAAATCATGGAACTACATTACAACAACAACAACAACAACAACAACAACAGCAACAACAACAACAACAACTACTACTACTACTACTGCTACTACTACTACTACTACTACTACTACTGCTACTACTGCTACTACTACTACTACTACTACTACTACTACTACTACTACTACTACTACTACTACTACTACTACTACTACTCATAAGACGTAAACTTCTATTAGGCCGCTAGGCTCGAGCCCCTCCACTTTTCGAGATAACTATTGTCTCAACTGTTCATTGGTATTAACTATTAATTAATGTTACTGCTACTGCTACAATAATAATGTGATTTTAAGTGGTTTAGGAGGCTAAGTAAGCCTGTGTGTAAACCACTGTAACCCTATGCATTCAATAACCTAGTTTATCGAGATAGCCTTTGAATCCGTTTACTGTTTCAACTGTCACTCCCACACCATCCAAACTGTTCCATTTGTCCACAACCCTTGCACTAAAAAAATGTTTCTTTCTTGGACCCACCCTCTGCTTAAACAATTTGCATTTGTGGCCTCTAGTGCTGCTATAGTGTGCCAATGTAAAGAATCGATCATATGGCACATCTACTTTCCCAGTCATTATTTTGTATATTTTTACCAAATCCCCTCTTTCTCTTCTCCTCTCTAATGTTGTCAGTCCACAATATTGAAGTCTTTTTTCGTAGCTTAATTAAATTATGGCACCCATTTGCCATCTTCATTGCTCGTCTTTGCACTTTTTCTAAAAGCTCTATATCTTTTTTCAAGAATGGATTCCATGCATGAACACAGTATTGTAGATGAGGCCTTACTAAACTAATGACTTATAAAGTTTTATGATTATATCTTTGTCTCGACTCAAGTGTCCTTTTCATCATTCGGACAATAGTGAGTCGAGACAAAGATATAATCATACAACTTTATAAGTCATTAGTAAGGTCTCATCTAGAATACTGTGTTCAGGCATGGAATCCATACGACTACTACTACTATTAATCAGAAAACGAAATGGTGAAACAGAATGCTTTAGAAAAGCCAACCGAAATAGACGTTTATTGGTTAAGTATCAAAATAGTCACATATGTGACAGTGTTAATTGTAGGACAACCAGTAATGAAAATTCTGTATAGCAAAATGTTTAGAAACGTAATACAAATAAACTACAAAATATCAACTATTAAAGTGATAAATTATCACCAGTACATAGCATCACAAATGGAAACTGCACACCCAACTATTTATGACAGTAAATTACATTGAGACAAACTGGAAAGTAAAATCTGCTGTCATAACACACCAACTAATTCAACAATCAATCGTAATTACATGTTCATATTGTCATGGCACTGTACACATCAATATAAAGAATTAAATATCAACTCATATTTTCAAAGCAATGCACAATTTCAGCTAATTGGTTTCAAGTAAATTTCATTTACGGAATTTCTCTATGCTACTCTTCGTCTGTTCTATCCTGGTCATCCAAACCAGGATCAATTAAAATGCCAACTTCTTCCAATTTGAATCTCACAGCCTTCTCCGCTTCCAAGAATTTCACATATTGTCTCATTTCATCGGCACCCTGCTCACTCAAAGCTGGTATCCAGTAAAGCATACAACTAGAACGACAAGCGGGCAAATTTCCTTCCTGAACGATTTCTGTTACGAAGAACTTGACCAAATGTACTGTCAGATGTGAATAGTTGAAAATTTCTAGACACTTGATTATTCTTGAAATTCTCAGAAAGTTGTGTGTATTCCTAAAAAACAATAATATTCCACATCAAGTCTTAATTTTTAGAAATGGTCAGACAAGAATTTTGTAATATGACACTTGAAAGGTTCTCAAATCCTATCTAAGCAAAAATTGTAATACAGTAATAACTAAACATCTTTATGGCAGCGTGTAGCTTATACATCGCATGTTATCACAAGCAGACTGGGAGAATTTTGGTGTTCAAGTACACCCTGCAGAAGGATAAAATTCTTTTAGCATTAAAATAACATAAAACATAATAATTCTGATAACATTTTCAAACTTATAATCTCAACTGCCATCTCAAACTAAAGCTCTATTGAAAGTAGAAAACTTAACAAAGACAAGCATTACAAGAACAAGCGACTGAGGAAAAAATATTGACAACCTTTCATTCTAATATTTTCACCGGTCAGTTTCAAAGACGAAATTCATGGGACGTTGGAACAGAGCAAGAAAAAATTCTTGACAACACTGTATACAATTTGGGCCAAAAAGATCAGGTTAATACAGAATAAATCTGTAAAATGAAGGTTCACTAGCAATTATAACAATACCTGCATTATATTAAAATATATTGTTCTTCTATGGTTGACTTTATAAATTTCGTTACCGGTTAAGATTGTTGAATCTTTCTCGGTAGTTTCCAGATCTTGCAAGCTCTCCCGTATTTTCGTCCAGCAAAGTAATTCCGTAAAAATCTAACATCAGTTTATATGATTCCAGGATTCTTCTGTATGCTGCGGCATCTTCGATGATCATCTACAGTCAACAAAGATGACAAAATTTAAAAAATATTTCATCATTTCAGAAGAAAACATTTCATAATAAATAAAATTGCATAGAACAGGGGTATTCAAATGGCGGCCCACGGGCCAGATTCGGCCCGCCAGGGGTTGTGAAATGGTGCGCTAAAATACTAAAACTAAAACGATAACTTTTTCTACTATATGCAACATATTTTTAAGTGCCTTGTTTTCAACATACAGTACATGTTTTCTATTACTCTTGAACTAAATTCTTTTAGCTAAAAATTTTTTGCACCTGGCCCATGGGCATCAGTGGTAAAAATGTGGCCCTTCGTAGAATTCAATTGAATACCCGTGGTATAGAATATGGTATTTTGTAAAGCATTCTTCTCAAGCAAAAACTGACAAAAGACAGCAGCAAAGAATGAATAGTAGCAAAAGAGTGAAGCCACTAGAACATGTTGAAATTCACCTCGCGCTCATCGATGTTTAGAACCTGAGCATAGCTGTTCACACCGCTCTCATAAAGTGGAAACAACCTTCAAAGAGAAAAACAACCAGTCTGAGCAGAGAAATCCACATGATGACCGGCTAAATTGGTAAAAAATTCAAAGATTTATATTAAAAACTTTTACTGGTAAATATGTGGAAATTTTCAAAAAGACATTTTCATTAAAAATCTCAAAAATAAAAACCCGCGAAATCTGAAATGCACATAAATAAGTAAATAAACATAAATATATAAATAGATATTTATAAAATATTTCACCATTGAATAAAGCCATGGTGGTGTTCAAGTAGCTCGTAGTTTCCTTTCCATTTGGCATGAATTTCATTTATCAAGTCACCTGTTTGTTTCAACAAGCAAATAAGGACATTGTTTTAGAAAAAAGGACATGTTTCGGAAAAAAAACAGAAGAGACTGAGAATAACTATCAATAAAATTTTAATTATTGGCTTTAACATATAAGAAACTGAGAAAAAGTAAGTTTTCTATAAGTATCAATAACATTTTAAAAATTTGCTTTAACATATTCACAGATACTGTGACCTTTGCCCGGCTGACAAACCACCTTGCCTATAGCTATTTCAAGAAAGATTAAGCGCATAAGAATAAGCAGCTACTACTGTACTACTTTCCAGGGCGCTGTATAAGTCTACGAGTACGAGATTTTACTTACTTACTTACTTATTGCTGCACAGAATTAGTGACAAGTCAACATATCATCATCAATTACTCTTGAGTTACTTTACAAAATGATTGCATATTGCTTCTGTAGATAAATGACAGTAGAGTCAAAGTGATTAAGTCATGAAGAATGACAAAAATCAACTACCGTGTCAATGCAGTTGAAATTATAATATACATAATATAAAAATACTTTAATCAAAAACTCCACAACACTCTTCCTGCAAACTGATCGATTTCCAAAGTATTCATAGTGGTAGTGCTTCTGAGTACATGCTTAGAAGTAGTGCTATATACAAATGCCATGTCACATTACTCCAGGAAGCACTCAATAACTTGCATATAATATAATAAAATAATTAAGAAATGATGACCAAAAATGCCATAATTGAAAGACAATCAAGCAGCGTCATCACAACGATGTTTATATCGTCAAATATTTCACAAAGTCGCAATTTTTCTACCTTTAGGTTCTGACTTCAATCTGTTTGCATAAAACAAATAATTGCAAATATCGGGATTAACTCGTTGATGGTCATCGTCACTATAATTGTCTACAAGCGCTTCATTCTGAAAATACAAAGCAAACAATAAAAATAATAAGAGATGCCAGGAACTAGTCATTCAGGATTCACCACTGACACCATAGGCAAATGAACCAGACACAGTCTAAAAACTTTACCAGAAACAGTTCTGGGAATTAAAAGTGATTGTGGCCATATCCATTACACCTGCCATCCAAAAATCTGGAACTTTCTTACTCTGTCTGCTAGATCTTACGGTTTACTACATGTGTTTTCAAAATTCACACCAAAGCACATCTCGTTCTGCTGGTTTTCCTTCCCATTATCTAACTGTTCCATGCTCTTTGGAATTATATGATCTCTTGAGAATGGATCTGGAGTACCAGTGATCGATCCTCTTACTTGATCACCAAAGCCGTAAACTATAAAATTACATTATCATTAAGGAGTTAATATGCGAATGGAGGAGCAGAAGTACCTCCCCTGCAAATGGTCCGCTGTTCTCGTCTCGTTTTCTATTCCTCCACAGGATTATAGCTCTGCAAACAATCCAGGTGACAAAGATGGGACAACCGACGGTCACGAAGGCGAACGTGATAATACCGTACAGGCATCTGCTGACGGTCTCCGTCGACGGAAGGCAGTCGGAACAGACGCACCACCGGACACAACAGCGCATCAAACAGGCGCCCATCCGGAGCGAAACATCCCGGGTCTTGGCAAGGGCCTCATTCACGGCGCTAGATAAATACCTACAACAGCCCATTGTCGTCTTCGCCGGTTCTAAAGAGGCAGCGGGCTCTCTGTTCGACAGACAGACGGCGATCAGACCGCAACGGCTGATGAAACGACGCTGGCGCAACAAAAAGCCCACCAGAGCCATTAATTCGATTTGATAAAATTCACTTTACTTTTCAGATTTTACTGGAAATTTTCGATTTCGCTTTCGATGCTTGGAGTTTCGATGCCGTATAGTATAGACCATAGATGGTATAGACTCAGCGGTGGCGAACTTATTTAGCGCTTCTATTTCACACACCATCACTCTTTCAAAACTTGACGTATTAAGTATAATTGGATGAATTTCAAACATTGGAATCAGCATGCACCTCTGCTTTCTACGTCTGAAAATGTGCACAATATTTCAATGTACGGATTTTCTTTAAAATAATGTGTAATTGAATCAATTCATTGTAACCAAATTCTGCTATGTGTGTTGTTTCCTTATATATCTTTGATGGCTCTAATATAGACACACTAACATAATGAATTCACATAGTAAGGGCAGGTCACGGCAGATCGATAGGATGCATAGTTAAGTTACTACGCACATCTTACATTTCATTTATTGTAGATTAAAGAGAATCTAAAGACTAGATCGTCTCTGAAGTCCAAAGGTACCTAATGCAATTATTCTGCCTAAAACGAGAAATAAAGTTTGAGAAGTAAATGCTTCACTATTAGAGCAACAATGCTTGTTGCTTCAATCAGAATGTCAATTATGGCACAGACACTAGGGCTGCGCTAACCGAGTAGTTTAGGAGTCGAGTAGGAGTCGAGTAGCTTAGCGAGTACTCGAGTACTCGCGTAAAACCGGAAATACATGATTTTTGCGTCATGGCCCTCATTTAACCAAAGAAGAACGCTAGATACAGTTACATATCAATTTTTCGGATATTCAAGCGTATTCAAGTGTAGTATAACAGAAGTTACAGAACAGAAACTATTTTGCCGGTAATAATGGTAGGCCAAATTTTAATGAAATTCTTTGGTTATTCTTTATTTATCTATTCTATTTCTTATTTAGCTATTCTATGCGAGTACTCGACTCCAAAAAAATTACTCGACTCCAATTTGGAGTCGAGTACTCGCGTTACTCGAGTTACTCGGCGCAGCCCTAACAGACACAGAATCGAGCCAATCGAAAACGATTTCTAATTGCGCAGACCAATCACAGACGACGTCTAATAGAGGCGAAGGGCATGCTGGGAAGGCATATGGTATCTAAGTGACAGATTAAATGACCTGCTGCTGCTTTAACATTGCTGGTAAAGACTGAATTATAATATTTATTTATTGGTTTTAAATGACAGTTTCAGTAAAAAAATCGATGTGAAATTAGCATATTTGCGAATTTTTGTATTGCGTTCAAGGACTGGTTTTGCCTATATCGAGCCCAGGAGTGTCTGGAGTCTGGACGTGCCTGTGCTTGTATAATATAGAAGTTAATTTAACCTGTAGTAAAGTTGTGTAGTCGCTTAATATAAAACTTATGAGAGTAAGATCTTTCGAGAATTTTTACGCGATTAAACTTCAATAAAGTCATTTTCAGAGCTTTAGAGTATAACTGTAAGCATTTGAACAGAGAATTTTTAGCTGCAGTTAATGAAAAATAAAGATATATGTATAATATTTTTATTAATAATACTACTGCACTTTTATGGCACCAGTTCTAATACCAATGGGCAGTGAGGCTAGGTTGTTACAGTTTACTTAGGTTATAAAGCTGTTTGATGCATGTTCAGTTACTTTTAGATGGGTTTGCCATCGATAAATAAATAATTTAGCTGATTAAATTAGACCTAATAGCAGCATGTAATTGAAATTTTGTTAGAAAAATGGATAGTCGGCATTCTGTGTTTTAGGACTGTCAGTGGCCACTTTTGTGTTGGTATGATGGATGAAAAGCAGATCAAATTGCCACTGTATCGGAAGGAAGAAAAGGATTTAATACCAGATATTGCTACTGATCCTTCAACTTTGAAACGATATGCAAAAGGAAAATTTCTTGGAAAGTTAAGTTTAGAAGAAAGATTTGTTTTAGTTTGCAATATTTACTATCCTTTTATCTGTATGCAGTAAATAATTTATTGCAACTGATAATGGATTACCTTCAATTCATTATTTCAATTATGTATACATTACATTTTAAAGCCTTTAGTTGATTAACATTACTATTTGTAGGTGGAAAAATCACTACTTTTGGAGTATTGATACGATTGTCAAATATGCAGTATTGTGATATGCATCTAGTGTTTAGCAATATACATACAATGATACAGAGTGATTTTAATACGATTGTGACCGATTTGTGCTAGTATTTGAAATGTCTTCAATACTCAAGTGTTTGACTGAGTCTATATTTAGCTAGTATTTTGTGTGTAGGGTGGATTTGGAAGATGTTTTGAGTTCACTGACCTTGAAACAAACACTGTATATGCTGGAAAAATCATCGCCAAATCAATATTAATTAAGGAGCATCATCGTCAAAAGGTTCTTCCTTAGTTTTTTGCTTGTTTATTTCTCTGTTATTATTATTATTTCTTCTTCTTCTTATTATTATTATTTCTTCTTCTTATTATTATTATTATTTCTTCTTCTTCTTCTTCTTCTTCTTCTCCTCCTCCTCCTCCTCCTCTTCTTCTTCTTCTTCTTCTTCTTCTTCTTCTTCTTCTTCTTCTTATTATTATTATTATTATTATTATTATTATTATTACTTTGACAATTTTTCTGCGCCATATTACTGAACAGAGGGCAAAGGAGAGCACATTACTGAGTCTCAAAAAAACCATAAAAGTGTACATCTGGCTTGGTCATCATTCTTCTGCTTCTTCCAGTTACCGGTAGCCTTAGAAAGTTCTTGCCTGGCTGCTGCCTCAGAATTTGAATCCTGCTCCAATGAACAGGAATGAAGTCAGAGCACCTCTAAGACAGTTAGGCAGCGGCTGCTCCGGTCTACTTTCCAGCGATGTGGGAGTAGAAATACAAAGAACTGGTGATTAGGAGTTTCATATGCTCTTCCGCTTAACAAGTAGCGCACTGTAGAAATGAGATATGTCCTTGTCAATGTCTTAGTGTTTAATATTTTATCATTGTTCTACCAATGGGTCCATCCATACAATATGTACGCACTGAGAAAGAAGTGGATTGGTTTTAGGAGATTTTGCATATGTACTATATGGATGAGCCCAATGGTCTCTTGCCTTTTGTCATGCATGCAGCACAGCTGTACAGAGAGCCATAGCTTTTAAACTTTACAACTCTGTTGCTGAAAATAAATTCTGGCATCTGTATATTTTAAAATGAAGAGATGATTTTTATATATAGTTGATGCATTCCAGATGATACAGGAAATCGAAATTCATCGGTCAGTCAGTCACAAGCACATCGTTCGATTCCACAAATTTTTCGAGGATGACAACTTTGTCTACATCTTGCTCGAACTATGTCGAAGACGCGTAGGTGCATCGTATGTAGTCCATTCACAAAGTCATCGCTTGTAGCAATAGTTACTCACTGTGCCGGACTTACGACTGTTGGGGCCCTGTGCTAGTTAGATTATGAGGCCCCATACTTGGGCTGTCAAGGAGGTAGGTCCAGTCCGCCTACACAATCAGGCATACATGCTCTGGAAATTTAGGGGTAGTTGGAATATAACGTGTTACCTGAAAAATCATTATTTTGACAATGATGTTGATTCATGAAGAGGATTGCTGTTTATGCAAAGCAGTCATATAATCAAATTGCCATGTTTTTGTAGTTACAGAAAATAGACCCTCTGGTCAATGGGGCCCTCCGGTCAATGGGACCCTTTGGTCAATGGGCCCTTTGGCGTATCTTCCATTGCTCTCACTCACTGTTTCCCATTGACTGAGCTCTGAGGTGACCTGGTCTTTTTGCAGGTGGATTTGAAGTACCATGACCATTGATTTTTTACCCTTAAAGTATTATAAGTGGTGCTATAAAAATGCATAGTTTTTAATATATTTAATATACAGGAATATATTTTTAGCAGGACCGGCTGCTCATATTAAGTTTGCTTAGTAAATTGGCTTGAATTAGAAGCAGTAAAATCTATGGGAGGCTGTGGTGAAATTGTGCTTATTAGGGCCAGCCATGATTTTTGTGTTGTATTACAGGTTCTTGAAGGTATTTTTAAATCTCAAGTCTAACCCGAATACAGATGAAAATATAATTTTTCTGAACATTTGTGTTTGTGAATCGGATGTGGGGACAGAAAATTACGAGGATTTTTGTTAATTGGATGATTCTGTTTAATCCGTTCTTGTTGCAGTCACTCATGGAGTTACAGAAGCGAAGGAAAGCCATAACAGAGGCCGAGTGTCGCTATTTTGTCCGACAGATCGCGTTGGCTTGTGACTTTTTGCACAAGGCTCGCATCATCCATCGAGATCTGAAGCTTGGCAATCTCTTTCTTAACGACGACATGGAAATTAAGATCGGAGATTTTGGTCTCGCAACTCGACTCGACTACGTCGGAGAAAGAAAAAGGTTTTGAGATCTCTTTTAGAAATTTTTTGAATGATTTGTTTTATTCACTTGATTCGTATACTTACTGATGGTAACAAATCAGTCTACACTGCTCTTAAAACCTTTGCAATTTCCTGTGCCATGTATATTTATTTTGTTAAAACTTTTTATAGAGTAAACATAAGCATGATGAACTTTTGTCATCTGATGGATTGATATTAGTTATAAGGCTTTTAGAAAGGTTTAACTGTTATATTTTTCTGTTATGGGGCTTTTAGAAAGGCTTGACTGCTATGTCTTTCTGATGTCAGACTTTTAAAGAGGTTTAGTTGTTACATTTTTCTGTGGTAGGACATTGTGCGGTACACCAAATTACATAGCACCCGAGGTTCTTGGAAAACGGGGACACAGCTACGAAGTGGACTCGTGGTCACTCGGTTGCATAATGTATGTTAAGAGTTTTACATTTATTTCTCTAAATAATTGAAATGTTGTTGCGTTACTTATCACTTACAATTGTCATGCACCTTTGATGCTATTTATAATCTGAAGATTGACCTCTGCCGATCTGATTTGACCTTTACAGCTTGACCTGGCTCAAATTCGGATTGGATTTGGTGCACCATTGGCTGATGCCCTACGCATTATGAAAATGGCATAATAGAAGTTGATTGATTGATTAATTGATTGGTTGCCTTGTGAGTTTTTCTGCAATTCTACACTTTACAGTTGATGGAAACACTAACTCTACTATGTTGATTATTTCTTTCTTTCTTTTCTAAATGATTTTGAGAAATTTCTGCAGTAGTTTACCGCTGTAGATATACGCTTCTGACTGGAACTCCTCCATTTGAGACGATGTCTCTCAAAGACACGTACAACAAAATCCGACGGAATGAGTACGAGATTCCGTCTCGAGTCTCGTCCACCGCGAGAGTCCTTATCCGTAAACTGCTTCAGTCTGACCCTTCCAGCCGACCAAACATGGAGCAAGTTCTTACCGATGAGTTTCTCACAAGTGGTAATTACAAATTAAGAGCTTTCGAATTCAGGTTGTAGCTGGGTATGAAAAAACATTTTGGGGAGTTTGTTCATTGCATTCTGAACTTGGATCCTCCTGTATTTTTTAATGTTATATTCAGTAATTTATATTATTATTATTGTTTATTATTTTGTTATATTTTTATATATTATTATTATTATTATTATTATTATTATTATTATTATTATTATTATTATTATTATTACATGGTTGTTAACACATGCTAAGTCGTGCACCAAGTGAAGATTTGTGAGTGTGGAGCAAGTCAGGGGTGAGCAACTTGCCAAAGGTTGATAGGCAGTGACTGCCAGGCAGTGAATAGGGTCGGAGTTGAACACCCTACCATTGGGTTGCATGGCAAGAATTTTACCACTACTGCCCCATTCCCCCTTTATGCTTAACATTGTTGTAATTTGGTGCTGGCAGTAGATTAATTATTTATGTACTCAGTACTCTATTTTCTTAGGTACTTACTTGCTAGAATTCTATCCTAGTTATACATACAGTGTACAGTGACATTGCAATGATTGTGAGCAATTTACTTTGCACAATAATTATTAGTAATTTTGTAAATTATTGCAAAAAAGCGAGCTCATTCACTTCTAGGTTTGGTGCCAAATGCTTTGCCGACAAGTTCGCTGACAGTTGCCCCGCGCTTTGATCACGTGACCATCAGTGCGGATTCTGCTAAGCGCGGTTCTGATACGGAGAGAAAACTTCCTGAATGCAATGGTTGGTCAATTTCAGTAATCATTATTATTGAAGGAAAAAAATCCAGCATGCAATTTTACTTGTAAAACCTGTGCATGATATGCTCCTTTGAAAACTGTACTTGGCCCCGTAAACCGTAAACCGTACGTTATGTTCATTTGATGTTTGTCATACGTGAGCGTTCATTTTTTTACCGGCGCTTATTATATGCATTATTATTATATTACAATCGAGATAACTTTTGCTGAAATTTTGCCAATCCAATTCATGGAACCAGTGCTAAACAACAATGATATAACTCTTAACAGCATTTAACACATTTATTACTATGCTTTTATTATATATATATATATATATATATATATATATATATATACACACACACACATATATATATATGTCTATGTATAATTGTATATATATGAAAGCTTAACCAAATCTTTGTGATGTGACTTTGTATACTTTGCATATTGATGTACTGCATTTTACTATTTTCTATGTAGTGAGTTGTAGTTAAGTTCAGTTTGTCAACCACTCTCAGAAAGCTGTTTCTTTTTGTTGCTTTCATTTGTTTTCTTATGTTTATGACTGCCTAGTTTATTCTGCGATATCTACGTGGTATGATGACTTGCATTACAGTTGATTGCTTTGAAATTTGAAGATCCTGTTTTCACGATTTCTTTGAATGGTTTCAGCGTCTTCCGCAGTAAAGACTGATCCGGCAAAAGCGGGCGAACGACCTCCCACTGCCCGACCCGATCACAAAAGAGGGCCAGAAAGTGAGATATGTCTGTCTGCATATGATGCATTATGATAGTGGGGCCATAGAAGTTGATTGATTGATTGATTGATTGACTGACTGACTGACTTACTGACTGACTGACTGGTTGGTTGGTTTTTTGATTTTTTGGTTGGTTGGTTGATGGTTGGTTGACTGACTGGTTGGTTGATTGATTGGTTGATTGACTGACTGGTTGATTGATTGGTTGGTTGATTGATTGATTGCACTGATTCTTCTTTCGGGAAATATTTTCCTACACTTGAATACAGCTATTCGATTAGAGCTTTGAACACGATACTTTCTTGAAGGTGTTCATAATAATCATCGTTCAAAGTTTCATTATCGCTGCTATCGTTACTCTCCTGACCTGTTTTGTATTTATTTTTTCACAGTTGAGCAGCCTGCCGACTGCTACCTTTCCGAACTGTTTGCCCAGCTGAAAAGCCTGACATCGGCAAATCCAAGCCAACTCCAAGAAATTGCAATCGGTAGGATTAACATTGTGTAAAACTGCTGGAATATTTAACCCCTTAACCGTGTATTTAACTGTAACTCAATGTAAAATGGACGGATATATCCGGGATCCTCAGTTAAGGGGTTAATCGTCAAAATTTATGGTTAATTTGTTTTGACATTCTATGCAAAAAATGTTATTTGTTTTTAGCCAAATGCTGTTAGGGGATTCTTGTACATTCATTTGAGATAATTTCTTTGCTATTGATTCATTCAATGCCGTAGGATCAAATCTTTCATATTCGAGTGAGAATGTGCAAGTTGATTTTCATTTTTAGGCGAAGCTGAAGACCCAGCCGCAGTTCCGATATATTGGATAAGCAAATGGGTCGACTACAGCGAGAAGTACGGTCTCGGATACCAGTTGAGCGACAACAGCGTTGGAGTCTTGTTCAACGACAACACACGACTGATCCTAACAAACCAAGCAGAGTAAGCGAGATTCTTTTGTTGACACCCATCTGATGCCATGCAGTCATGAAATGTTAACCGACTGGGCTTTAGTTTTGAGGTCAGCAGTGGCATAGCCACAGGAGGGGGGTTTGGGGGTTAAAACCCCCCTCGGACGGCGAACAAAAATTTTTTGATGTATTTCCATGCAATTTTTATTTTTTAAGGCGATTTTTGGGGTGAAAACTCCCCTTGGCGGTTATCGACGAAACTTTTTTCAAAACCCCCCTTCCGGAAATCCTGGCTGTGCCACTGGAGGTCAGAATATATATTTGAGGTATTCTTTGCTGTGTGTTGTTAAGAACAATGTTGGAACTTGTCGTGACACCGTTATATTTTTTAGGATTAACGGATTAAATGATTTAGGATTACCGGTAACTGTTTGTTTTGTAATGTTAGAAACCTGCAGTATATTGAAAGAGATGGCCAGGAACACTTTCATACGTACAAGACTTTTCCGGATTCTCTCACTAAGAAGATGACGCTGCTTAAGTATTTCCGCAACTATATGACAGAACATCTTCTGAAGGTGACTACAAGATGATATGTTTAAGATTTTAACACTTGTCTGATGATGATGATGATGATGATGATGATGATGATGATGATGGTTGATGCTTTCAAATATGATCAAGATTATCTATTTTCATCATTTTTCATTTCTGATTCTCGTCTTCTTCTATTTTCAGTTTAAACATTTGCATTATTTGAACTTTGCAGTAATTAATTTTGTCATAATTGTGTGAGATTGTTTTTTTTTTTGTAGGCTGGTGAGAATCTGGCACCGCGTGAGGGTGACGCAATGATACGTCTTCCGTTTCTTCGCACCTGGTATCGCACCAGAAGTGCCATTGTCCTACACCTGAGCAACGGAACGCTTCAGGTGCAGTTTTGTCACTTGATACTATTCGAACAAGAGTAATTGATATTTTGGTTTTAGAATATTAGTTCTTAAATTTTCAAATTTTCATCAGTACGATTACACTGTACAATGTGTTAGACTGTATCTTCATTTAAAATAACAACACAAATTTGATAATATGCACTGTACACTGTGTTATCCTAATACACAAATTCGATAATGAGAATTTCAGTCGGCTGAAAATACTGTTATTTTCAGCTTAATTTATTGTTTTTGATATTCTTATTTCGTTATTTATGACACATTATAGCCATTCTATGATAAACTATGATATGTTATGTATGCATTTTTAATTAGTAATTAGCTATTTTTACTGTGGCCTGTCATACTATCTTATTGTTAGTTAGAATTGTTTCCATAATCTCTAACTTCTGTGTATATTGCTTAATTATTGAAATCATTTCTAAATTCTTATTGTGACCATTTTTGTAGATAAATTTTTTTGCTGATCACACCAAAATAATCTTCTGCCCTTTGATGGGCGCGGTGACTTACATCGATACCTCAAGACAGGCGCACACTTATCGGTTTCTCTTACTGGAAAAGTACGGCTGTACGGAAGAGCTGGAGACGAGGCTGAAATACGGTCTCACGATGGTAGAAAAACTTCTGAGTGCCCGCCATTCGAGTTCCAGTAACGCCCTAGTTGCTAAAAGGGAACAATAGATGTCCGAGGTTGCGATCCGATGTTTAATAAGGCACAAAATGATTTCCAACTTGTGTCTAATGGTTATAGAGATCGTCTGTTAGCTTTAAGTAATTGACTTCATTATCTTTGCCCTGGTGATTGCTACAGCCATCATGTAATCAGAGGCATAGCAACGGGGGGGTATATCGGTATATATACCCCCCAAAATCAGTCTACCTTGAAGTTTTTATGTGATTTATATGTGGTTATATGTAGTTTATATGGTTTGTGGTTAATGTTTATACCCCCCCCCAAATATTTATACCCTCCCAAATCAAATTCCTGGCTACACCCCTGCATGTAATTGAATTGGGATTTGGGCAAAACTGTTGAGAATTTTTTTGGGGAGGCTAGGGTGTAAGTAGGGAAACATAAACATGGAAGTGAAAGTGCCAAGAACCCTTGACAATTTTTTGCTTTTGGAGTTTTTTGCATGAAAATGTTGATGTACCCCATTCCAGAACCATGGCTGTGCCTCTGATAGAAACAGTGTTGCAACAATCTTGTATAACTAAGAATAGGAAAGAGTGTTGATTGACCATCTTTCATTCGAGTGATGAATTTGATTTATTGGTAGCATTCCTTTTAGCGTATTGGATTCAATACGATTCCATTATTCAGGTTCATTATTGCTTTGTCACGTGTGTGCTCTGTACCGGTATTATGTGAATGACTATTAATTTATATTTTTAATCTGTTTTCAAAATGTTATGATTTGCTTTCATAGAATTCTGATGGATTCAGAATTTTGTTGAAATTTCTGATTTTCGGTCAAAATAATTTAAGGCTAAGTAAGTAAGTAAGACGAAATTTCTATAGCGCTGCCCGAAAGCTTGGCGCAGTGCTACACGCGTGAAGCCTGGCTAACCGAGTTCAAACCTGGCCATCGGCTATTAAATATTGTTGCATCTCTGCACGGAGTGGGCATCAACACTAGTATGAAAATGTCACACAGTGTGCGGATAAAAAGGGAGCCATTTTGTCAGGCTTTTTCCCGTTGTAATAAATTGTATTCCATGAAATTTCCCAT
This sequence comes from Metaphire vulgaris, assembly GCA_018105865.1. NCBI lineage: Eukaryota > Metazoa > Annelida > Clitellata > Crassiclitellata > Megascolecidae > Metaphire > Metaphire vulgaris. The sequence goes on from CM030840.1 coordinate 15,484,166, forward strand.
TTTTATCATTTGTAAAATTGTTGACGTCAACTTCTCCACGAATTCCATAACAATAGTCCATCTTTTCTCGAATAATGTATAGAATGGTGACGCCGACTCCTCGACATTTCTCGAATGATCTTTGGGTTTTGTTGTTAGGTATGCTGAGTAAGTGCATTGAAACATTAAAGCTATTTTCAGAAATGCAAGCAAAACAAGCTTTTCATGGGTTAGAAATAGAATTATGACTTCCTCATAAATGAATTTTGGCTTCCAAGTTTTCTATCCGAAAACAAATGTTGCCGGTTATAAAAAGATATAAAACTGCCGAAATCTTAAAAAAACAAAACCTATATTCACAAAGTTCACCCATACATGTCAAACTTTCCTTGTCAGTACACATACATAGGCAGAGATTAACTACATTCATGAACAAAAAAACCATTGAAAGTTAACTGTAAAATAAAACAATTTTAATTTTACTTCCAATCATTGGGTAATTAAAAAGAAACCTAAAAGTCTTCATGTTACAACAAAGCAAATACTGAAATGATATATTTAATTAAAATAATATTGCAGTCAAGAAAATGGCTGCCCTTGTTGCAATCAGAAGCCCAAGTAGGACAAAAATGTTTGCTACAAAGGTCACAGCTCTGGAGTTAACAGCAACACGCAAAATCAACTCGAAATCATCGTTGAAATCTTCTGCAAATGAGGTCCTAAAAACAGCAAAATTAACAGTTGGCAAAAGTTAAGAGACAGCATAAATAAATACATAATCAACCAGATCCATTGATAATATCTTGCTGCCTATAGCCACCGCTGTCTATGCTTATGAATCAACCTACAGTAGTATTTCATTTGATGTTTCTGTAAAATTGTAAGCATATGTTCTGCCAGACATGGACTTGGGTTGGGTCCACCATTGTATCATGGTGGGTTGGGTTCAGTCAAGTAACCCTAGTGCTTTCGTGGGTTGGGTTGGGTCTGAATCGTGATGGGTTGGGTTGGATTTTTAAAAATGGACCCATGTCCAGGTCTGTGTTCTGCAAGTACTCTCATAGAAAAAAATACAGTACAATATGTAAAATGTATGCAGACAAAATGTATTTTAAATTATCATTTTTATAGTCGCCTACGTCCTAAGCACACAGCTGCGTCAATTATAACATGTATTTATTCGTGGTGGTCCATGAAAGAAAGATAAACACAATGTTGTACTCAAAGCCAATGAAATTCTTATTTTGTCATATTCTGCAACAAATTCTGGCAAAAAGAACACTGAATAAAATCATAGCGGCTGCAACAGAGTTGGAAAAACCTAGGTTCTTTTAGAAATAAAATTCAGGCGTCTAGTTTTGCTTAGGTTTTAAATGTTTGGCACGTCAACATACATAAACCCTTCTCTATATTCTTGTCACATACACGTTCTGCTTTCTGCAGAGAGTACAAAAGTTTTAAAATATACAGATGAATTTTTCAACTTTAAAAAAGCAAAAGGCTAAATTTAGACTTTTTCAGGTTTTTAAGTTTAAAAAAACCACAAAAACCCTAAGATTTCTTAAAACCACATTTTCCAGCCCTGGACTGCAGCAGTTAGAAATGAGCTTGGCCATAATATTTATTCTACCTTCTCAAAAAGGACTGAGACCTCTGCCGACGCCTGGCAAAGCAAATGCAGGCGTAACGGTGACTTTCCTCTGCAGCTGCTGTCGGTTCAGGTCGCGACCCCGGCCAAACGAAGGCACTCCCGCGGCCACTCCAACGCATTGCCGTGCAGGAATGCCGCGTCCGTATCCAACGGCAGCAGTGGCAGCAACTGAAAACAGAGATTATCCCAATTGTTGCCTTTGTTCGAATAACTCGTAAATAAAATTCACATACCAGAGGCATTCACTCGGCGGCCCACGTGCCAGATCCCGCCCGCCAATGGGTGTGAAATGGCCCGCAAAAATACTGAAATGATAAATAACTTGTTATCTAATACTGTCTTGTTTTCAAAGTACCTGTTTTCTATCACTTATGAACTATTTTTGTAAATAAAAAATACATATATATATACACTTGGCAATACACACACAACACACACACACACACACACACATGCCTGGGCCTTGGGCACCAGTCATAAAATTGTTTGGCCCTTTATATAAGGTAAAGATCCTATTAGCATGGACTTTGTGAGGATAGAAAGAATTGTCAGCTAAGCAAGTCCAAAGAAATCTATGAAGTCTCTACCAGTCCATATGAAATGAACACAAGATCCACATCATTCCAGTCTGCAACATAGAGGGCATTACTGTAAGTAAAATCAACCTAAATAGTTCTACACGAGTTCACTTAACCCCTTAACCGTGTATTTAACTGTAACTCAATGTAAAATGGACGGATATATCCGGGATCCCCAGTTAAGGGGTTTATTCACAAAAATGCACTGTGAAACATTTAGGCACAAGTGAAATATAAACTGATCCCCCAAACTAAAAATTTTATCAAACAAGATGGGAAATTTTTTTGAAATGTCCAAATGTTAAACAAGAATAAGGAAAATACAAAAACCATTAACCCTTTACTCGTTCATTTATTTGTAACGTAGTGTAAAATGTAAAATGGACGAGTATTCTCGGGGCAAACGGGTTAACGGCAATGCGCAAAACATCACAAACTAATACCGGGACTGCCTTGGATGTTCGAACAAACGCCGTTCGTGTCAACACGACCACCAGTGTTGCTTCGATGAACGACACCATTGACAGCACTAACATCATTGTTGTTGGCGACATCAGAGTTGAGAAATGCGCCGGCTGTGTTCACCATCCTCACTTTGCGCCGCTCCTGGAGTCTCTTTTCTACTTCGGACTTTCTATCGCCCTCCAAAATGACTGGCTCATTGGACGGTAGACGCGAAGCCGAGTGTGGTATATACATGGCGTTAAAATAACGACCAGAATCTAACAGAAACACAAAAATACCACATATATACATATATATACACAGTTACACACATATATACACACACTATATATATATATATATATATATATATATATATATATATATATATATACACATACACACATATATACACACATTATATATATACAATACACTATATATATACACACAAACTATATATATATATATACACACAAACTATATATACACACACTATATATACACACACAATATATATATATATATATATATATACACACACACAAACTATATATATATATATATATATATATATATATATATATATATATATATATAATTATATATATACACACACACACACAGTATATATATACACACACACAGTATATATACACACACACACACACACACACACAAATTAGCTATCCAGTAAATAACTGGTGCTGTAAAATATGTATTTCATGATGGAGCGATGTTCTAGGAACGCTGTAAAGTCTTATTACAAAAGCAACAATCACAGGTTGTTATGAAATAGTTAGTAATTCACTCTCGTATCGTGGCCGGTACTCACCATCGTCCCAATTTTCTTCGGCTTCACAGTCATGCCTATCGTACGACGGTAAGCTGCAGTTGCCACTGCTGTTGCTGCTGGCGCCACCTGCCGATTGGCCTGTCACTTTAACATCAGACAAAAACCTTACTGAGATCTTCTATTCAACTGCAACTAAAGAAGCATTTGTAACAACAGTCACTGACCATGCTGCCAACTCTGATATGCAGGCTGTGCCCACTAACAACCCTTTGCCAAGCAAAGAACAAAGTCTTCAGCAAAAAGCAAGAAAATTTGCTGAGATAAAATGTAAAATGAAAGTGCATAACAGGTAACAACATGGGCAGATGCAAGATAAAGATTGCCAAGTCTTTAACACGTTGACCGCCAGAGTTTGCACAATCGTCATTATGTGGAATACGAGTTAACTCGTGCCTGGCGGTCAAAGTGTTAATGGGAAATGACAGCTTACAGCAGAGGCTTATCCCACAAAGTATATTAGGCATGTTGAAAAATGAACATTTTTATGAAAAAGCAAAGATTTTTCATAAGCTGTGAATGTTTGAATTCTGTATGCAGTTGACAGCATGTATATGACTCAAAATTTGACCAGAAACCAATGGAAGTTCTTTCAACAGATAACGAGATAAGACTAAAGAAAATACAGGCAGCAAAGATTCATTTGTGCACATTAAGAATGTACTGCCTGATTATCATGCGGTCGGCGATACCGATGAGAATGGAGTCTGCATAATCTGAAGAGCTTTCAGTCTGCTAGTGAATAATGGATTTGTCAGATATCATTGACAGACATAAACACTGTGAAATAATCATCCAAGGATCATTTCCAAATGATAAATAGTACCACAAGTATCACTTACTATCAAATATTTCCCTATCAATTATAGCGCGATCGGGGCAGTGCAAGAGGTGATGCTGATGCTGAACTCGCGGGTATACGTGTCTTGCGTTGTACGGACAAGTCTCCATATCCGCGCACACAAAATTCTGAAAATAAGTTTGAAGTAACAACACCTCTGTCCTTATGTATGGATGCCTTCACGATCAGACCACAGCAACATCAGAAAACTTATCAGTCCCAACCAAAATTGGAGCGTAGGTCCTAAACATCGATTGTCGAGTCTCCTGGCAACTGATTAATCAATAGAACGACAAATGAAATTATTAATATCACATCCGGGGGCTAATTAAAATAATTGTGTTCCACGGCTGGATCTTAACCATTTTCCTTCGGAAATCTGAATAACCAATAAGTCATGAAGCCGAAATATCAGCCCTAAGTAGCCAAAGGGTTAGGATCTGCAGACAAAAATAAATCTGTCTACTCATCAGTCAGTCGCTGATAATAATATCTCAACCAGCGTATTAGCATCATAGACATTAGACAAGACTACACCAGCACTTTGGTCATTTAAAGTAGAGCAATGCCACCAAGGCTATTAATTCTATTGGACAACGTAAAACAAAAGGGAAGACTGACTTTGACCTTCGCTATGGTATGACACTATAGAAACTGCCTCAGATAAAAAATATAAAATAAAAATCCTAAAGCAAAAGAGAAGCGTTACCCGTGAACACTTCACTAAATGTCCTGCCATTCTTTTGTTGAGGATCAAGTGCTTTGAGTCGTAAGGACAAACCGAATAGTCCTCCGGGTCACAGTCGTTACCTCCGTAGAAAGACATAATTGCTTGTAAAACAAAAAACCCTCAATGTCAATCACAAAATTATACACAAAACAACCAATATATTGGAATATTATTATGGTAAATATGTTAAATCATTGGCTTGTTGCTCATGTATGCCACTGCAACTTCTTTTTCAACTGAAAACAACTCTTGACTAGCTGTTCAGTCCTTTCACTTCATTTCAAAGAACATATGGCATAACTGCAACTACATGTAAAGGACTTAAATATCTATGTTTTCTAATCAGTGTTCTCAAATGTATCTTGCAATCAGCACAGACGGGTAATTTTAACAACTTGAACAAGTAGCGAGGGCCAAATTGCTAAGGTAGTGTTTGTTCGAGGGCCATGTAATAAAATAATTTTTCGACGGGCCCCAAAAAGCACAATTTTAGTAAAAATTGTCTACATAAGAAAAACAAAATGGCTTCCTTCCCACATGCAGAATCACGGCGTTAACGTGCGTAACAATAGCCCAGACACTCAGAATTACGATATACGTAACTCTAACCACGGCGAACACATTTTCCAAATCATACGGTGATAATTGATTTCATGAAATTCCTTTACTGTCCTGTCATCCTAGCATCATTATTATTCTGTAACTAGTGCAACATCAAGCATCTCCCCGTGGATCCCAAATAAACAAAGATTAATAGTTCATTCAATCACTCGATAATTTAAGTAATTTTGCCTTTTTAAATGCTAAGAAAGATTCCAGATCCAAAAAATCCCCGAACAAGATTCGAAGTTCTGCTCCAATCAAGCACAAAGTTCAACGCCGAGTCGCCGTAAAAAACCATTAAAATAAATAACGTTGCATATTTTAAACTGCGTTTTAACACTGCAATTACTTACAAAATACTCAAATTATAAAAATAGTTGAAACAAAAATCAGGAAAGTCAACTAAATTTAAAGGCAAATGTTAATTGTTAAAATGTACATAGATATCCCACTTGACTTCCGGAACTAGACATTTTTTAGCACTATACTTTTAAAATTTTGTCACTTCATATTTAATGATTAGGTAACATAAAGTCGCTAGAACCCCGCCTTAATTCAGGCTAATTCCCAGGAATTTGCGTTCAGGGGTGTCCCATAATTGCAGGGGTGTCAATGTCTATTGTTTCATCTAGACTCCGTTGACCCAGAGGGAAATAGAATTAGGCGGGGAAAGTGGCGGGGTTTGCTGCTTGGCCCCGGAAAAAGGAATATACAACTCAAAAATATAATTTCCGTTTTCATACGGTCCATTCTAATTTTTGAAGAGTCAGTTACAGGGGCTCAAGTTTCAATTTCCATAGGTGAATTCCCTTTTAAAATTTCAAATGATTAGTTTTAATATGTCTGTTTTGGTGATAGCCATTAGCCAACACAATCCCTGGGAAGGGGGGAAGGGGTGTCTGTCACAAACCGGGGTGTAAGCCCCCACCACCACTTGGGAGGGGTAAGAAAATCCCTGCTTTAATTTCTCTACAAATGTAAATAACCTTGCAACCTTTATCAATTAAAATTTCTGGAATTTTGATGACAATGCACCTCTGTTGCAGCAGCTATAATGAGCAAATAAGGTCTGATCTGGATTCCAATCCCGGGATCCCGAATCTCTCCCGGGCTGCTATTCCGATCCCATAATCCAGGGGTTTATGTTGCGGGATGCTGGTACTAAATTTTACTTTTTGCTGCTGCAACTTCCTGTGCTGATGCCCAAGCCTATAACTCCAGCAATACAAAATTCCCAAATGCATGGATTACGCTTTGAAGAAATGAAAACAAACGAGCAAGATTTTCCAAACAATGTACATTTTAATTAAAATTTAATGAACAGTGCTGCCACTTCACTTTCATCTTAATAGCAATGAATGTAATGTCGACAACACTGTCAGCTATTTAAACATTTGCTAAGGTGCTGCAAAATTACGAACAATTTGGCAACACCTATTTGCATAGTCAAGTGTTGTACGGTAGTAAGTAAGAATTTCTAATCAAACAGCATTAGAAAACAATAATTAGAACAACTGACAAAACTCAATGGAAATTCTGCATCAACACTGTCTGTAAACTATACCCAAACACAAATGGTAAATTAAGAATAACTATCAATTGCATTATTAGAGTCAAACTGTAACTCCTCTTCACTGTACACACGGAGTCGAAAAATAATTTGACACTGAAATTAATAGCACAGGTATTATTTAAACGTTCCCGTTCATTCTGTCGAAAATTATTTAGCAGCCGATCATTTGGATTTGCTTTTATGGTTGCAAGTTAACGCATCATCAAATTCAAGTGGTGGATATTTACATCGTCTCATGATCATAATTTACACCACCAACATGCTTTCCATCTTACTTGTCTTTCTTTGGTGTAAATATAACCTTTGCAACGAGCCTTATCATTACCCTTACTAGCTTTTAAAAATGTTATCTTCAACATACAGTAGATGTCTTTAAAATTATTAATATTTTCAACAATTTCTGAATACCCGTATGTACTAATTTCTGCCGGTGTAACGAACAGTGACAAAGGAATCAAATAACTTCCCCATATCTTCTCAACCGTTTTGCACTTAAATTCTCATCTGTGCATCGAGAGTAGGCTCAGTAATGGTGCAGTAGCATTAAAATTGATTGGCAAACAGCAACACGAGGATTTTCAATCAATAGGGATCCTCTACAAAACGATTGGCGGCAAAATGATTCTGGAATGCTCGATTTCAGACGAATGAAACATGGGCGTCCGCATAAATTTTTCCAGGGGGGCGCAAAACAAGGTCTTGTGATGAAAGAAATTTCCAGGGGGTGCAAAACAAGGTTTTGTGACGAAAAAAAAAGTAATTTAACTTTTTTCATAACTCCACAATTTTTCCAGGATGGTGCAATTGCAACCCCTTGAACCCCCCCCTCCGAACGCCCATGGAATCAAACAGCTTTTCGACCGAATGATTGGTCACCACTTAAATCCAACCAGCCACCAACACGCTCTGTCCTGTTGCAGCATTTTAACTAAACTAAACACACAGTCCTTATAATATAAATGACGGCTGCCACATAAAATTTAAAAAAAATTATTAAAACTCATGAAACTGCTTCACAAACAGTATACAACAACATATTCGGTGGTGACGGAAAGACTAGCGATGCATTTGCAGTGCAGGGCGAAATCGTCAAATGAAATTTTGCTGGCAGTCGATCAAGACCGCGAACATCCGAAGCGAATCTGTGAAAATGAATGCTGCGACGAACTGACGGGAATCACCCGGCCGCGCTTTTGCGCATCGTTCAACAGCGCCAGCCAATCGGGATTCGTCTACAGAATAAGGAGAACAACACAATGTAAAGTAGTAATGTAGCGAAATATTTGTATAGCGCCTCTTCTGAAGAATCACTCAGAAGCGCCAACGCTGCGATTACTGCATATTATTATTATTATTATTATTATTATTATTAACTAGACAATTTATATAGTGCAATAAGCATGGCAAAAATGGCCAAAGACAAGAGCGCTTTACAATACTACATATAACCGATGGTGAATAGGTTAAGTCTTAAAATTATTTTGGAAAAGTCCTAGAGAGTCAGAGTTTGTAACATAGTATGGTAGTGAGGTCCACAGTATTGACAAATTTTGACAAAGAGCTAAATTTGAAGATAAGTTTTAAGTCTTTCCAAAAAGAGGGCCATAGCAATGGCTAAATTAAGTACGATACAATGGGGGTTCAGAACATTCCAGAACAAATAAACATACGGTAAGGCTTCATTCTGTTCACAAACAGCCACAAACAGAACAGAAAAGTAACACCGTGTCATTTCTTGAAAGAATAGCAGGCTGGAAATGTTAGCATCTGCCAGAATTATGCAGTCTTTTATATATGCCAAATGCAAGGAAAGAACAGCTAAGAAGAACACGTTTATACAATAAGGACAACAAAGAGTTTATTTTACAATCCGTCAAATTTCCTACCATCAGCGTTTTCATGTTCCCGACGGCATACAGAGCGTATTTGGCACGAGTTATCGAGACATTCAGTCGTCTACGATCCGCAAGAAATCTATTAAATAAATTAAACCTCGACAATATTAGAAACTATATTTGTAAAAATTTCAAAAAAGAGTACAATGAAAATACATTTCTGAAGTCAACCAAGCATAAATGACAATGCTGTCCATGTAATATATGTCAGATTCCCCCCCAGAATGTTATAGATTTAAACTACTTTTAGATCAACAAGTTAAAATAAATGAAAAAGCCTTTTGTTGCTAGGTGCCAAACTTATTACACCTAGCAACTAAACTGAAATGCCAGCTCACACTCAAATTGTAAAGAGTGGGTCAATAGAGTTAAACCATATTAACCCATTAGGCAATGCATTAATGGGTTAATTTTACACTTAAAGGGGACATCTCAAATTTCATGACTTTAACAGGAGTCGACATAAAGTCATTTGTGGTGCAATGATAGTGTTGAATATTTGAATTTTGGTGCTGATCTTTATTTCTTTTTCATTCCAAATATGCCCAGGTCTTCCCATTGTCTGTAGTTCCATTGCTGCTCTCTTTTCAATATCTTGTTCGTGTCTTCCATCGCTTGTAATTTCTCCTCCAACATAACCAGTAACAATTATCAGCAATAAATTAGATAATTAAGCATGGAGAAAGTCAAGAGCAGTCTCACCCTATTTTGCACGTTGAGTTTGAGCGAACACAGGACACTATTATTACGTCCTTCTCTCGTCCCTGAAAACCGTCCACAGTCCCAACTTCGATTGTTTCTAGTTTTCGACATCTGTAAAAGAAAATGCAAATATAATTTCAAAATAGCTTCTTCAAACAATTAAACCAGACGGGAGAAGATCTAAAGGAAGACCGAAAAGACGATGGGTGGATGGATTGGAAGAGGATCTGAACATGGCAGGGCTTGATCTCAATGGAAAAACTGATGGAAGACACCGAATAACCTTGGAGGAAACAGCAAAGGACAGAGAACTTTGGAGAGATGTCACGGAGAAGTCAATAGCTGGACACAGCTGGAAGACTAAAACCTGACGCGACCAGACCTTAAAATTAGGCGTCAAAAACTGAGAAAAACTTTTGGGTAAAATATATGGCTGCCACATAGATGCAATCCGTGAATAATTTGCAAATCACTAGTAGAATAAAATTTCAAAATCCTCCATCTCCATCCATCTTGTTACATTACATTACATCTCTATAGCAAAAGTATTCGATTACTCACATAATTAGCTAGTTAAATTGAAGGTTCACCACTTAACACTAGCTAACTCCAGCTGATAACATTAACATCTATCACAAAACTATGAATCTATATAATTAAAAATCATATAAAAAAGATATATATATATATATATATATATATATATATATATATATATATGAAATATAAAATTCCAAGATGAAACATTATGTCTAAAAAACCAAAAATTGCCAAACTATCGCTATTAATCGAACACTATATAAATATACAATGTCTGATTTGATAAACAAAAAAATTAATTCAGTGAAAGGATCCGTGACTTCAAAATTCACGAAAGAAGAAAGCAGTAGTAGGCAGAGAGGAAGGTGCTGACCTTTGCCTCAAAAGGTCGGCTATCAGCGACCTTTGGCTCTGATACGGGGTTATGATCCCGATGTTCTGCGACGCTTTTTCTGGTGACATCAGCGTAGACAGATGATTGCACAGTTGTACAATGAATTCAGCCTCTTCTGGGTTGACAGATGACGTACTAAACATATATTCGGTAAAAATTCAAATGTATCACATCGACAACAAAGTCATGAACCAATAACAGATACACTGTCGTATTTTCAGGACTGAGAAATGTGGAAAACCAGTCTTAGAATTCTCAATTGCGTTCTGTCTAACTTTTCTTTTAGTTATGGTATTCAATGTGCACAACTTTTACGGCTATAAATCATGCAGTTATATCTCCTTCAAACCCCGTAAACTCATCTTGACACGTCTTTGACAGATCAATTCACATAAAAAATTAAGGAACGTTTCAAAGCAAATCACCTCGACGGATTGGATTTTTCCTGCGTAAATTGTAAATCAAAAATAGAATACGGGCACGATGGAAAGTGTGACCGCTTCTTTGTTGTACTTCTGAAAAGGAAAAAAATCAACAACAGTGCAATATTACCAACTGAACACCACTTATATGGATCATGTGTTGCTGTGTCGTCTGCTGACCTTTACGCAAACCGGGATTCAAGCCAATCATGCCATTTTTAGGTCACTAACAGGCAGTAAAGGAGCTGTGTGAATGTGAATGCGTTTGATCCATGGCACGAACTATTCACACAGCATGCATAAACATGATTAAAACCATATTACAACAGCGTTCTTTCGCCGACATTGTAGAACAACCGAAAAATAACCAAAAGTTTATCTGAAACTAAAACTGAAAAATCTTGAAAACTGTAACCGAAACTGAAACCGAAACTGAAAAGGTAAAACTGAAAGAACACTGGAGCGCAACGTACGGGTCAGTGTTGAGGAGACCGCGATAGAAATGTCTGCTCGAGAAGCTGCATATGTCCGGATGCATTCGATACTGAGTCTTGAGCATCAAAACTGGACTCTGCTCAAATCCTTTCAACTGATTGTACAGGCGCTCAAAGAGCGACTGTCCATAATTCATGTCAGCAGCCTTCTGAAAGCGCACAACGAACATAAAGAGAAATAAAAACTAAAACCATAATCAAAAAGAATACAAATAAACTAAAACAATATAATTAAAATGTACAACAATCACACTTTACACGAACAATCAATGACTCCGATCCATGACATTTAAAAGTTATATGTTTCATAAAACAGAATATGAACAAAAATCATTTAGATATTATGCTTAAAATATCAGAATGAACATCAATTATGCAATTATCATAAACTGCGTACATCTGGATGTGCTTATGAAATGCATCTGAAATTAAATATCCTAGTTTTGATTATTAAAATAATAAATTGGAATATCAAAAAATTTCACAATGAAAACAGCTATTTAGAAACTTCCTAACCAACACCACTCTACACAGAACAAGAAAACACGTCCAAAAACTCGCAAATATTTCTTAACTAATTTATCTTAACTAATTAAAACCCATTCAAGCAGTAATTTTGAAAGAAGCTTCTAAGAACTGCTACTTATTTTGTTGAAGAAAAGCACCAATTTGTTCAAACCTTTTGACGAACTCAAATACACCAAAGACGCACAACAAAACATACAAAGACGCGGTTCTCAACGACACTCTTTCAAGAACTCACTTTGGAAAGAACCGTTGGAGGGAGCTGTTCCGGATCACCAACGAGAACAAGTTTACTCGACCGATACTGCAGAGGAATAAGACAGTCTATCTCGACGCACTGACAAGCCTACAGAATACAAAAACACGTCCAATCCGGCACAGACGCTATTATTAATTAATTAAGCACTTTCAAGAAATTAAATTCTGCCACTAATAAGTCCGAACTTCAAAAGAACAACTGAAATTCTGTCAGTAAGTAAGTAAAAACAACATTTCTATATCGCTACCTGAAAGCTTGGCCCAGCGCACCAGTTTATATTAAGTTTTGCCCCACATAATTCTGAACTCACCTTCTACTGCTACTACTTCTACTACTACAACTACTACTGCTGCTGCTGCTAATACTACTGCTGCTGCTGCTGCTGCTACTACTACTACTACTACTACTACTACTATCACTACTACTACTACTACTATTACTACTACTACTACTACTAATAATAATAATAATAACAATTTAGACGTTGTCTTGTAACAGTATTCTGCCTTACTTCATCGACAATGATGCATCCAAAGTGATTCTGTTTGCCATCCAGTCGCATCATTTCCACTATGTGAGTCGACCCGCTGTGGTTGAGCGTCGTACAGACAATGTCGGCTTTTCTAAAGACCTCTTTCTTCATCTTAACCTCTTCACCTGCAGTCATGGGCTGCAAAAAAACAGAATCAACACTCTACTCTAGCATGCTCACGTGGGTGCCACAGATATTTTTACAGGGGGCAAAACAATATGGCCACTGTTAATATTTCAGCAAGGTTTTCAAACGCAACATTCAAACATAATCGGGTAGCGTACAATTTTAGTTAAGTAGTGTTTTAACTTGTTAAAATAATAGTTAAAAGCCAAAATATAGTTAGTTACAAAAAAGATTTGCATTTTCCATCTTGTCCCAATGTATGGGCGCCAATGCCTGCTAAAACTTCTATTATGTCTCAATTGAACCATATTTTGCCAGTGTGATCTTCAAGCTTGAGTTTTAGTCAGAACTGACTTTAAATGAATAAGATCAGGCCTTGAAATTAATCCATTTTGAAATGCAAAACCAACAAAAATGGATCTGAACTCAAAATTTAAGTATTCGTGGCATCTACAGCAATCGTCAATATTTGTACGGTAAAGTAAATTCAAATATAAAATATTATCAGAGAGAATGCCAAACCTTTTTCAACCCTTTTTCTACTAGTCCTTTCCTCTTCTCTAACTGTTTCAACTCAGCTAATATATTCTGAATCTAGGAACACAGTACAAAACAAAATTCACCAAAATCATTCCTTTTAAAAATCAAACAACCATAAAACGTACTCGATCATGAACAAAAATTTAAGCTTAAAAATTAACAGCACTGCCCTCTGCGGACTGAAATCAGAACTACATCATACCACAGACTGTATTCACCAGCTTCTGTCATTGAAATACAAATAAATACATATCTAATGTTTAACAGTTAATGCAAGAAAGATTTTTAAAGACTAAATAGAGATCTACAGAAAAAATGTGGCTTGAACACAGACCTCATTCGCACCATTTTCCTTAGAAGCTTTCTCAAGCTTTTCAGTCCACTCTTTCTGCTTCTGTTCAAGGCCTTTCAACGTACTCAGCACACTACTCGGTGCGTTTCTCTGTGCTAAAGAAACACACAAGAAAACCAACTGTATAAATAAGTTAACAAAACATACCACATCCATCCATTCATCCATCCACCCACCCACCCACACATTGATCCATTCATTTATCCATCCATCCATCCATTCATTGATCCATTCATTTATCCATTCATTCATTCACTCAGTGATTCATTCATTCATTCATTCATTCATTCATTCACTCATTCATTGACACATCAGAACTGCACAACTGAAAAACCAATTAAATTTAACCTTCTGCCTCCTCCTCTTCTCCTGTGCACATACTGATAAATTCAAGTGCGAGTTTTGAAAATTTTCACTTGCTACACACATCGGATCATAAGCAGTTCTAAAACATACATTACAACGGAGACTTGATCCATCCTAAGCAAATTTACAGGAAAACTATGTTGCAGAAAGAAGTCGCAATACTATCTTGCACAAGAACTCACTTTTGTCAAACAATTCTTTTGCTTTAACCTGGATCGTATAGCCCTGAACGTCCCGATGAACGCTGTTCATCGCGCCCAGACGAACAAAGTTGATTTCCTTCCGACCAGCTGTATAAATATCACAAATGCACTGCAACTACTCCTACTGTAAAAGTTGAAATAATTGCCATTAAAATCAATTAATTTAACAACCAGATCATTAAAATCGGAACCACAAATTCTGATTCTGCTGTCCCAGCATGACCAGTCCGGTGACTAGCCACTGCTGAATTAGCAAAAAGGTAGCCAGCCATGAAATAATTAATATATTTGCAGCCTGTGCTGCAAAAATTTTTTAACAGTTTTATAAATTATGAGGCCGTATCGATTTCAGCTTTCGATCAACTCCGAAAATTTCAAATGAAAAACTAAGCGCCACACATTCATGGCACACCACCATGTTGTTCAGTGGATGAAATCAGAGAAAAAAATGTCAGTCCAACAGCTCTAGGCTCATAAAAACAAGAAAAAAGTTGGCAATGAGAAAGAAAACAAGAAAAAGTGTGTTTGCAATTAATGAAGTCAAAGATGAAACACAGTAATACAAACACAATAACAGGCACTCAGTGCAGACGGAGAATTCAAACATCGCGCAAAGTCGTACCTGATTTTTCCAATGCGTTATGATTTATCATTCGTCGACAAAGCTCATCAATTCCAGCGTTTGATGGAGCACAGAGAAGAATATGAAGATTACTATTCTAAACATAAAGATACAATCACATGATACCACCTGAACCATGCTAGAACGTAAGCATAAAAACCAGTTGGCACACCTGTCAAGACTTAATAAAGACGACGGTGATGATTTTGATGATGATGATGATGATGATGATGATGATATTGTATGTATAAATGTGTATGTGTTGATATTTCAGGCAGCATTTGAAGTTCAAAAGTTGCTTAACATAAAAGCTGGTGCAATGGATCAGTGATACAAAGGCATTAATGCTAGGCTGAACACTGAATTCAAAGCAGATCCAATCATAACTATGGAGAAGTATATATCCTTCAATAATTAATCAATATTTCATCATATTTTACTATATACACAGCACTGGATGAATATATAGTAACATGCCAATAATAATAATAATAATAATAATAATAATAATAATAATAATAATAATAATAATAATAATAATAATAATAATAACAAAAACAATAACAGGTCAGAGTGTGTTTTTTCACAGCAAAAGCTCTGATTAAACAATCAAGTCAATATCATGAAAATATGATGCCACAATCTGTGGAGAAAAAGGCAGAGAGACAGAGACAGAGATGGACAGACAGAAAGACAGAGAGAGATTTCTTCAATCAAGTTTGTATCAGTCAGATCTGAATGTCCCTGAAAAATGCTGACCCAGCTGAAATGGATTTTCATGGCATTTTGCATTCTCTTGATTTGCAAATGTCAAATGAATCCCCAGATCACTCAAACAAAGCTATTTTCTGCCCCTAAACGTTCACCCTTGAAAATTCATTTTTTTTACAAAGAACCAACCAATAAAGAAAGCCCTCGCGTTCAGAAAACCACCTCCAATAAGAGAAAAGAAACCGTACTTTAACCCCTTAACTGGGCAACTATTTGCAACTCAATGTAAAATGGACGAGCGTTACTCGGGGCACCCAGTTAAGGGGTTAACAACATTCATTTCTCAAATTGAAGTAAACTGCATTGCCTATGTTATTTGCGCTTTTTAGACTGACGCGATCGTCAAGATTTCTCGTGCAGGCACATAAAATGTTGCTCAATTTTTTACTACACAAATAAAATATTTAAATAAATAAATTCCAAAAGCTGTGCAGCAGTACCTGACTAAGCAGATGTTCAACTAGGCCCACTACAGTGTAAGACTTCCCGGTCCCGGGGGGACCCTGGAGTAGACAGATTTTCGGCGGATAGTACGGATCCAAAATGGCGCGAGCGATTCTTCCGATAGCGTCGGTCTGTGATGGATTAAAGCGTTCCTGCAAGAACCACGTTCAGGAATATCAGAATAGTACCGGTAATGATCTTCGTGCGCGTTGTTGCGATATGTTGTATTTCGACGACTTTCTTACTTATCTTGTATCTAGATTTAGAGTCTTTGGTTTGGACTCTAGCTCTTCCGTTTTGGTTGTTGCTGTGTTGCTGATTAAATTATGTTTGCAAGAATAAAATCTTTTAAAATCAACCAAATTTCTCTTAATAATATTATAGCATCGCACTCCGAGCCTCTAACAGCGTAGATACTGGCAGAATTGTATTTTACAAGTATTCTCATCTTGCGGAAACAAACATGCGCAAGACGATGTAAAAATCTCACCTTCAGATTCTGAGTGTCACTTCTGAGACTATGGTAGAAAACCTCCCGCTGAGACGGACGTAGAATATCAGACGCCAACGGGCATTTCTGGAGATTAGCAAGACCAGAAAACTGTCGCAGTACCGATACAATAGATGTGACGGGCTGAAATAGAAAAGATTGTCATGTGCCGATGCTTAAAGTCATGCAATGATTCAACGGGCCAATAACTTCCAAAATCTTGTTTCTGAATAAACAGTATTTCATGCCAACTCTATTTCTAAGTTGACATAATTTCTAAATATAATTTCCTCTCAACAGTTCCATGCCCATGCTAAATAACAAAAAACCATTAACTCAAATTCGTGACACAATACATACCGTACATTATTAATCTCATTTTTGCTATTAAGTCAGAGACATCCCACATTGGATCCCATAACAATGTAACCAGTAATCCCTACAATGTAACCAGTAATCCCTACAATATAACCAGTAATCCCTACAATGTAACCAGTAAGCCCTACAATGTAACCAGTAAGCCCTGAGAGAGTTTTACAACTTACTTCAAGGTTGATAAATTCTGTGTTATCGATGGTCAGCCTGCGACTACGAATCTGAATTATGTAAGTGACCACAATAGACTTTCCACCACTCTTATGCAGCAGCTCCACTGGACACAACAAACACAAGAATACATTGCAATAAGACACTAAACATGCATGCATCTTGATAGGTGTCACAGTCACAGCTACAATACAAACATACACGCATCAATGGCACATACGATAATTATGCAATTGAAACTTCAATATAATATACTAATGCATGGATGGGTGAAGGGTGAATACATGCTAATCCTGGCCCATAAAAAAAGAATTGGAGAAAAAAATAATAGCAACAGAAAATAAATGGTCTAGAAGGATACTAATGATTGGATAGAAAGAACATATAACAAACGAAGAATTCATAGATAGAACACTGCAACCAAGCATTGATCACTGAAATGCCGGTAATCAGAGAAAGAATGAAATTATGCGATTGCAATGGTAATTATTTACACATTGTGGAAATTTGCATTTTATAGTTCACATTCTTTAAAATTAATATCTCGCAAACTGTACGACTGATTCTGTTAAAATTTGCACATCTCTTGTAGAATAGATGATATTTAACATGGACAAAAATCTATAAATTTTGGATAAAGTTTATTGAAGTTACATTGAATTCCAAAATGGTGCCACGTCAATTGGGACACAGCATATATTGTCGGGGGTAACAACTTGAACTTCAGACAAACAGAATGCAGAAATGAAATTCAGAGGCTGAACAGTTCTAATTACGCCAACTCAAATACGAAGCCACAGAAACGTGTAAAGACACTAATCGTCGATAAAACTGTGTTCTCAGTCATTCTTACGAATTTTTGGAGGAAAATTCTCAGTCCCCTTTGATGGAAAATGCTTGATCACTTTATTGATAACGCCAAAAACTTGTCTTATGGAGACGTCTTTTGCGTCCACTGAAGGAGCAGCAGATATATGCAGATTTAGAATGATCAGATCATTTTCCTTCAAATGTCGTCCATTCAAAGAATCGATCGAAGCAAGAAGCCCTAAGACAAATATCGAAATATCTTACACATCGTCAAAAAACCACGAGCATTTACAATTAATCTTATACATCAAACCAATATTAATTTGCCAGATATCATAATGAAAGATGTTAACCCCTTAACTGGGGACCCCGGATATATCCGTCCATTTTACATTGAGTTACAGTTAAATACCCAGTTAAGGGGTTAAATGAAAAATGAAACTCTGCATTCAAATCTCAGGCAAAAGAAAGAAAATCTATCTTCTATAATTTCAAGCAAACTCTATTACTGAAAACTATGAAATGCAATGTTATATATATATATATATATATATATATACATACACACGTATATATATATATATATATATATATATATATATATATATATATATATATAGAGTAAAATTATTTCTGGCATTAGAATAAATTCAACACAAACTGTTAAAATTCAGACTAAGAAAGTTAACAAAGTGGAGTGATAAGAAAAAATTTGTGCTGTTTTCCTACCTTGGCAATGGAGATACATAAATCTCGTTTTCTTCGGTGTGTCGAGATATGTCGGCAGGACTCTAAACGGCCGATTGTGATTCATTTTCCAATCTCTGATCATCTGAATTGACATCAACAGATAAGTAAATTCCTAATCCTTTCCTGACAATCAAACTCAAATAAAGTCACTTAAAAATATCATAATCACTTAATAATTCCCTCAAGCACTAAATATACGATATATTCAAATCCAGCTCCAATGTCAAAATAGAAAATGAACAGAAAAATGAAAATAGCAAATACTGTAAGAGAGCCGTTGTTAATATACACATTGCATTTCACATCAGGACAGTTACTGCAATACTAAAGTGTGATGCAACTTCAGAAGACAATAAAATTTAATGTCAGGTCAGGTCAGGTCTTCGCCCTCCAGCTGTGTCCAGCTATCGACTTCTCCATGACATCTCTCCAAAGTTCTCTGTCCTTTGCTATTTCTTCCAAGGTCATTTCTTCCAAGGTCTTCCATCAGTTTTTCCGTTGAGGTTTAGCCCTGAAATGTTCAGACCTTCTTCCAATCCGTCTACTCATCGTATTTTCAGTCTTCCTTTAGATCTTCTCGTCTCTGGTTTCTTATTTCTTCCATTCTGAGCAAGTTTGATTTTCTTCCATTCTGAGTAAATTTAATGTGCAATAATATAAATGCCACTCAATCCTAACAAACTCGCCAATCACTTTTCGCATCTTACTTACCGACTCCCAGATTTCCAAAAGCATCAGTGGCTGATGGATTTCGGCATAGTCGGAAAAGCTGTCGTATGAGTCGAGAAGCGGAAACAGCTTCTTGTAGTCGATCAGCGGTGGAGGTTCTTTGACGATTTCTACAGAAACATCAAAACAATCAGGTCAGGTCAGGTCTTCGCCCTCTAGCTGTGTCCAGCTATTGACTTCTCCATGACATCTCTCCAAAGTTCTCTGTCCTTTGCTATTTCTTCCAAGGTCATTTCTTCCAAGGTCTTCCATCAGTTTTTCCATTGAGATTCAGCCCTGCCATGTGCAGATCCTCTTCCAATCCGTCCACCCATCGTCAAAACAATCACTACATGCAAATGCCAGCATTGGAGATGTTTCACTTCAGCAGTGGCTTTCCTATGGCGGCAAAATTCTTTCCACTGCTGTAAATCACAACATCAAGAAAAAATCGATGAATTCGAACAACAGGACGCCACTCGGGAAATGTTTTAATTCAGTAAAATTTATGGCTGAATATAACTTTAGATTATTCATTTTGTTTTGTGGAGCCACAGAGTTCCAAAAATTGATCAATTGACAATACATTAGATCTCATTTCTACAGTTTCTTATCACTTTAACTCTTCTATTGTATTGTTAGCTTAGCCATTATATGAAGCACCCATAGACATGTACCGGTTTGCATATGCCTAGACAGTCAGTAACTATACAGTCTCTTTACTGCCTCTGGGGTATTACCGCAATGTGGTAACTAGAATGGAATAGAACAATTTGCTACTTGCTTTGTAGAAGAAAAAATACTCTGATGAATTAGATAGATATCTGAACTCAATCTGTAACCAACTTACCACATTCCTTCATCCAAACTGGATTCCAAGTTAGTATGGAAACCATAAAATCGTCTGGTGGTAGTGGAGTGGCATTGCAGTCAACCTTTGCCTTAGGAAGATCGGTCAGCTTAACATCTGCACATTTGAAACAACATGTAGAGCGGCTTTGAGTGGCTCAGAGAGCTCCTTAGTAGAACAGGTGCCTTACAGGAGAACACTGACCCTGTATCATGTAACTTGCACCAGTTGCCTGGCTGAGGGCCTTGAAATGGAGATCAGCGCCACTTACTTCCTTATGTCAACACCCATAAACCCATCGCTATATTTTTGTCACATATGTGTTCTGCTGTCTGCAGAGAGTAAGAAACTTTTAAAACATTAAAGATGAGTTTTTTTCTTTCTTTTGACTTAAAAATCAAAAAACCTAAACACCTAAATTTTGACTTTTTCAGGTTTTTTAGGTTAGAAAAATCGATGAACAACATTAGACTAATTCCGTTATAATATTATAATAGTAAATACTGGGTCTTAACAATGCTAACAAAAACACTCCAGCACCCGTTCAAACAAGGTAACTCAGTTACCTATCAAAGCAAAGGATAAATTCAAGCTTCATAAAACAATTCTCAAAAGATGCATTTCAACCAAACAAATCTACTTACTTTCCTTAACTTTTCCAGCGTTGCAACTCCGACCGCCGCGAACCACCGTCTTCTTTTGCGCAGCGAAAGGGAAGACGGGAGGCAACATCGGACTCGTCTTGCGTATGGAATCATTGACGATCTGACTCAAAGTAACGCAGTCCACCCTCTTGGAATTTGACGTCTCGGGCGGTTGGAGACCGTTGGTTTCGCTTCGGTCTTTAATTTCCGGTGGTAGAACGCCACCTGGCCGGTTTTCCGTGTGACTATTTTCCGGCCGATGGACACTTGATTCCGTTTCCTTAGAAGGGAGGATGTCGTTCGGAAGTTTCTCAACTTGTGGTTCAGTGGATGGTCTGAGTGGAGAGGAGCATGCGTTGCTGGTTATCATGTTCTTCTTATCAGTAGACACTTCAGCAGATTTTGCCTTTTCTATCACTTCGTTGGCTGCAGTCTCAGTGGCATAACTATTCAAGACACTATTACTTGAAGAGTGATCAATGCAATAGTCATTCTTCATCTTCACGTTTTCATTAATGCCAGAATTTTGTATAGAAGATGCACCGCTAGGCTCAGTTGACGTTTGAACTTTTTCGATGTTGCCGCTTGCGTTCGTTATCCGTCCCGACAGTTCGTGGCTCGACCTGCTGCCGTGAACAGAAATTTCTTTTCTATCGACTCCTTTCTTGTGTTCCGATGAAGTCCGTGTCTCTGATCGGTCCTTTCTAATAGAAGTCACGTGATCCGATGTTGACGACGAAGATTTAGTCTTGCTTTCCCTTGGAAATGAAGCACCAAGTTTGGATTTTGAAGACACATTATCAGTAACCAAAGTCAAAGATGAGGAAGACCCTACATCAGGAACTTTAGGCAAATTGGCCGCATTCGACCTCGAAGATTTCGACAATTTTTCGCGCAACGATTTCAGCTTGGAATTTTCTTGCGTCGTTGGTTCTAACGACGAATTTAACTCCTTGGGTTTATGTGGCACTCCGCCACGTATTTGCTTTTTATCGGTGTCTGTGCTCGGAGAAACCAAACCAGACCGAGAAACAATTTTTGCTGCTTCTAATAAATCACGATTACCACCGTTACGTGTCGACTTCGAGTTGATTCTTTCGCCATGAGCCCCCTTCCCAGAAAAATTTCTACCTTTTCTTCTATCATAAAACTTATCAGGTGCTACAGCAGAAAAAGATGGAGGTGTTGATGCAGTCTTCTTATTAGGATCATGAACACTTTTATTGCTCTCTCTGACTCTAGTATTCGGCGCTGTACATCGATTCGTTCGAATATTCGTCACGTGTATGTCTGAATTTTCATTTAATGCATTGTTTTTCTTCGGCAAGTGAGCAATTCTGTTGAGTGGGATTTTGAACACAGTCGGCATGGAAACAGTTGGTTTTTCCTCTGCAGCGATTTGTCCGCCACAAGAACCAAGAACAGACTGATGTGGAGTATGACGCTCAACAGAGACTGGCGTCATCATAGACGACGTTTTGTCACCAGAGGGCGCTAAATGGCCAAGTATCGGTGCTAAATGGTCAGGTCTCTGTTGGTTCGTGTCCGTCGAGACCGAAGCAGCTTCTGGAACGGTGTGACGGCGGCGGTCGATCTTCCCGACACTGCCAGAACTTTCCTCCACTTTTCGGGCGTTTTCCTTCTCTAAGAAAAGAAAACGCAAAAGTTCGGGATCAACATAGAAGCGTTGAGCAAATCATTCCACATGGCATTCTAATATGAACTTTCAAATTTAAATAAAACTAACAACAAAATCAGAAGGCATGCCAATAAAGGATGATAAAACATTCAAACAAAACAACAAGTAAAAAAATCAACAAATAAACTAATATTTTAAAATATAAAATTAATACTATAAAATGAAGTCCATTATACTATAGTTCTGTCCCATGGCATGTTTGAAGCAGTGTCATGCTGCATAAAGATCGCACACAGCGTGAATGACTTGACAACTAAGCTGCAGTCACAGCTGAATAGGTGACAAATTTGTGAATTCTGTGTTTACGAGGGATTCCGATGTTGAGCATAACTTTGAATGATTTTTAAAGAGGTACCCGAAAATTCTGAATAATGCATCTCTGATTTACACCAATCAAGTACAAAATTTACAGTCAAACATCCTTACAGTCATGTCTCCTGACAGCAGCACTTAGGAATGTCAATCAATGCCTATTGCAAATGTTAAACCCCTGTGAAAGTCAATCTCTCTCTCTCTCTCTCTCTCTCCATGAAAAAGACATTAACGCTCTCTCTCTCTCTCTCTCTTGCTTCTCTCTCCTCCAATGCAAGCTTTGCCTGCTCTATAGACCTGTCTATCTCGTAATCGTTGCTGGAAACCCTACGAGACGAAGACGACTTCTTAAACATTTTCTTCTTCAAGTGTTCGTTGCTGTTGCGAAGCTGAGCAATCTTGATGTTCTGCTTAACGGACATGGAAACTTCCCTGCGCTTTTGCGGTGCAGTGGGAATTTTGGTCTTCTCCTCTTTCTTCTGTAGTTTCGGCTTTCTCGGGAAATCGGACGACTTTGGTTTCGCCTTCGACGGCGAGGCTTTCGACAGCCACGGCATACAATCATCCGTACTCATTTCGTAAAACCTCCGGACTTCCGTGGAATTTTCAAGATTTTCCAAGTAATTGTAGTTGCTTTCTTCGGGTTTATTCTTCGGCTCGTCTCCACCACGAGGCAGCTGCGTCTCTTTTCTTGACTCCGTCTGACCTGGTGACGTCTGGTTGCACGGCGCCTCGGGCTCACACTCAGAGCCTGATTCTTCGTCAACTTCGACCTCAAGAATCGGCTGAAAAGACGCCATCTTTAGACCGTGCACACGCGGCAGGACAAGCTGCCCCGCTTGAAAATCGAACTTCGGCAGATCAAAGTCGTCTTCGTAGTTTTCACCTTTCTCAACAACTGGCATCTTTCCCGATTTAAGATTGCGCTCCGGGTAATGTTTGTTCCGCTGCTTTTCCATTAGTTCCAAAATCGGAACGTCATCGTCACTGTCCAAAGCTTGGCGCGTTGCCAACTTTGTTTCTTTCCCAACCTGCTCTTCGTGCTTAGAAGACTCGATGACAGAGTTCGAAACATGGTCTGGATTCTGAGATGCGTGCTTCTGGTCGAGAGAGACCTCCGGGAAGTCGCAGTCACTTACCGAGCCTTTGCTATAAGCAGGAGCTTGTTCCTCCTCGTCGCGATTTCCGCCAAACCTTATCTCTGCATCCAGACTGGTACCTTCTAAGCACGACATCCTCTCCGATTTGAACTCACGGCGTAGAAATTCTGCAGGGGGGATTAATGACGAAATCAAGGGTTGCGATACATCAACGTCGGAATCGTCCGTTTCCCTACGATCTTCTTCCGAATCGCAGCTCTCTCGTTTGAAATCAGTTTTCAACTCAGCAACCTTGTCGTCACCTGGCACGATAAAGCACGACTCGTCGACTTGCAGCAGCGCCAAATCGATGTCGTCGTCGTCATTCCAGGCTTCGTCGATCGTGTCGTCGTCACTGTCGGAATGCTTTGACACTGTCGCCGGATCCATGAACGCCTGCGTCAAGTTGGCGAAGATTTCGTCGTCCGAGTCGTCTATGATTATCGTGTCGTCAAGCTGCGAGTAAAGCATGTCACTCTTTGTATCTCCGGTGCCTTCCTCTGGACGTACAGAAGAAGGCAATTTGTGGATTGCGCCACTGGGTGGTCCAGCGTTGTTCGGTCGATGGTCGTGCAAAGCCGTTTCTATGGCTTTGTCAGCCTGCGTCAAAGCATAGTCCTCAAAGAGGTCATCGTCCGACCAGAACGTCTCTCCGCCAGAAACGCTCGACCTATCAATTGCTTTCGACAGCAGATCAATGCTGATATTTGAACTCAAAGGCTTATTTGTTTCTAAACTTTGCTTTTCAGAAGGCCGCTGGTCGTCAAATGCTGCACGGCCGTCTTGGTCAGATCGGTGCGAAGTGGACGGCATCGTTCTTAAATACGAGCCGACTTTTGTCTCCGCATTGTTTCCGCTAATGGGTGCGTTCGGACTGCTACGGCCTTCGTTCGCCAAAATGCTGTTTCCGTGAAATGGTGCGCAGGACTGCCGCCCCGGGTTACTCTTCCCTCGGTCGGGCCGAGTGTCTCCTGCCGCAGGATGGACGGACGTCTCCGAAGACCAAGCCGTTGAAACTGCAGGAACATTAGCGTCATTTGCAATGCATGTCCTGTCAACCGTCTTAGCCGTATGAATCGGTCCGGTCACAAAGCAATTCGGGTCAAGTCCGGCTGCCGACAGCGGCGCGATTCTTGCGCCTTTTGAACTCGGCAAAATCGGCGCGAAAACCGACGCCAGAGCGGTCTGAAGGTCACCTGTGCTGACGTGCTGTAAGTTCCTACAGCCTTCATCGCTGGGAACAATATTAAGAGGAATCTTAAGAGTAGAATTTGGCGCATTTTGCACACGGCGCTTTGGCCGCTCGTTCGATTTACATGCTTGACAGCATTCTCCTTCTTTCTTGCTCTCACAGCAGGAGTTGACTGCACCAGAACGGCGCGACAACGGCGTTACTCTGAAACAAGCTTCACGAACGTCACCGGAACCGACTGTAGCATTAGGAATTCTACTGTCAGAACTATTCTGACTAGTATCGCAAGAACCTTGACAAAACTCAGTGCGAGAACTCGGAGTCACAGGACTTTGAATACGAGATTGACTAGCAGCACCATCCTCGTCAGAACTGTCCAAATCTATCGTTTCTTCCGCAGGATTTTCCAATGGTGGAATTCTCAACGGAACGACAACCTGAGATGAAGTCCAGATAAATGAATCGTCCGAATGGTCGGAATCACCATTTGAATGGTCAGAATCAGTACTTGACAACTCGACGATGTCTCCATTTGGATGACTATCTGGACGTCTATGTCGCGAATCAAATACAGGAGAAGCAATTTCAATAATAGGTGAAGCATTGCCGCTCTCTCTCTCTGGCGACATCTTCAAACGCTCGTTCGGGGGAGGATGGCTCGCCTTCAAAGTGTAAGATGGCAGCGAAGTGCAACGATTAAAAGGGTCGTCCCTGTTCCTGAAACTCCGACTCTGAAGCTGTGAAATCATAGAAAATTCAGATTTTTGGTCCGGTGTGTTCTGCTCTCGAAACTCAGTTGGGTCGGAGTCAGTGGATGAGCCAGACCTCAATCTCTTCTGAGGAGGTGAAGTGAGGTCCTCATCTATGCAGCGATCCCTCTTAGTTCCAGAAGTTTCTCCAAGAAAACGAGTCAAAGACACCCGTTTACGCAAAGCATCGGCCAAACTGGAATTCTGGGAAGCCTTTCCGCAAGATCCGGACACCGACAAATTCTTTGCATCTAAATAAAAACAGAATACAATTTAATCATCGAAATGGTTATGCACTTTTTTCGTAGGTGAAGCACAATAACATCAATGCTCAGTATTGCTGGAGTGCAGCAGACAAATATGCACGCAATTCATCAGAGTCACACTTAATTCATTACTGCTAAATTACATTACATTGTGGAATGTCCATGCCTGGCGAATATTTATAAGTATCATGACCAATATGCTAATTATTTTAAACATGAAAATTTAAGAATCAATTTAAGAAGTTATGACACAACCATTTCATGAAGCTGGCATAATCAAAATTCCTTGATTATGATACACAAAAATCAATATAACACATTTCGTATGAAAATGTTTAGCCGCATGACTGTTGGCAGGTTTCACCAGAAGTTCTTGACATGAGTCAGAACTTTAAAACTCAGGTGAAAGATGCTGACAAATGGTTTGAAACATCTTTGTTTACAGCAGCTGATAAAACTAGCTGCAAACTCACATAGATCCAAAACGTGACATAAGCTCTATACAAGAGCACACAATTGTAACAATGTTAGCAATGTTAGCACTTTTTTAGAAAACTGTACTTAAAAACAGTGCAATCCATGCTCTGCACTTAAAAATAATTTCATGGAGCAATAAATAACTCTATTGGTATATCACAGAAGTCCACTGATACAAGATATCTATTACTTCTCACCATATCAATATCACTATATCACTACATATGCGGTAATATCATGTTCATGTTAGTAACTCGTCTTATCAATGCTGATCTATTTTGCTCTTAACTTCAGTTCATTTCCACAATTCTTAACTCCTTAGTAACTCTCCTTTAAATACTTTTCTACCGCGTGATTCAGCGCTTATAAGGCAATATGGTGCAATTTTAATGCATACTGCTATGCTTAACTCACTTATAATGTAACATCCTTTTTATATGGTAAATGTTGTGATAGCAATGAGCAGCTAAAATCTGTTGGATTTCATACAAACTTTATATATTTCTACTGAACCGTAAAGCCCTATTTCACTATGGTTGAGCTTCAACAACAAAAACTGGACAGGAGTGCTCGTCAAAATCAGCAAAATATTCAATTAAATGCTAAACATTTTAGAACAATTACCCTGAATGAGTGATACATTTTCAACGGAGCGCGATGTATCAGTCTGTGCATTAGCATCGTTGTTATTGTCATTGTCTTCATCTGAAGAAATTGTCTCAATGTCGCTGTCCATCTTTAAACAAATGCACATTCAATCAATGCACTCAACTAACATTGGATGATATACAAACTGCATCATTTGACAGTATGTGCTGGCTAGTCCTCACACAACAAATATCACCGAAACATTCTGCCAACTTAAAGGTGAACGGCTATTAGCGAGCTCAAAAATTAAATATTTTACAAAGTATTGAGATATCCTGTCTCAAATGTCCATGACATAAATTAGGCCTTCCCAGGTCATGATGCATCAGTTCCGTTGGCCTGCGTCATGACATTGGAGACGCAAATCGTCCAAACTTGGGGCAAAATGTCACGAAAATGAAACATTTTCCGGGTGAAACATCTTGAGAAAAAAAGGTGATCGTTTTACGCAAACTGGGAGGAAGCTCGGCTCGTGAAGGCAGCCAAGATATCAGTAAAAGCGGTAACACCTCAACAGGAAATGCCTGTCATTTTAGGGCAATAGTGGCGCTGTTGACATGCTGTGCAGCTTATCAAGAATCATGCCCAGCTCTGTTCCAAAAAGATACAGTTGGGTGCCTGGTGCCAAATCTCCCAGATTTGAAAATGTAACTCCAGCTAGACAGTCCATACATTGGCTTCCTATCAAATACCGAATTAATTATAAAATTTGTCTTTTAGCATTTAAAACCATATTATGTAATGAACCCTATTACCTTTACCTTAAGATGTGACTTATCCTTCGATCTACTACTCACTCCACTAGGTATTCAGCAGGACTTTCACCTGTTGTTCCTTATTCTCGCACAGTCATTGGCACTATTTGTTTCTCAGTGTGCGGCCCTAAGCCTTGGAATTCATTTCAGATCTGGTCTTAATAATACATACCTGTTTGACATTGCTTATCCCCCTTAGATTACTCTCCCGCTGTTCTGACTGATCCTCCGGATTGACCTGGCTCTAATTCTACTTGGATGTGGTGCGCCATCGGCTGAAGCCCTGGGCATTATGATAGTGGCACCATAGAAGTTCATCGATTGATTGATGGATAGGTCATTCGGTGGAACGTTAGCATTTCATGATTATCGTTAGTGAAATTCTATAGCGCCAACTGGTAACTAATGCACTTATCATCAGTCGATTGTCCGTCCAGGCGCTATATAAATTTAAACCGAACGCAGAATTTCTCAGAAGAGGTTAATGATACGTGTCACTGAGACGGCGTGAAACAGGCCTAAACTGCTTAATTTGTTCGCGCAACTGTGCCCAAAGGGAGCGACTTTCCTTATAGAATCGAGTGGAAAATTTAACTGCCTGAATAAAATTAAGAGAAATTCAATCAAACCGTTTTTAAACTTAAAAACAATAATCAGCAAACCAAAGACTATAAATTTGATGCAAGATTTGATGACGAAACTATACTGCGTTTGCCAAATTGCCAGGAAAACAGAGCTTTGGTCATACCTTCAAAGACTGAATAAATAAACTCAACTAATATCCATAAAGTAATATATAAGACTCAAAAGTATTTGAACATGCTTGAATAGCTGTAAACGCTGTATCTGACAGTTTTATCTAGAGAACGGGTGTGCGCCCAATGCATCATCCGACACGGTATTTGATGTTTCTAATTCTACGATTTCCGCATTACTCTACCACACGTGAATTCCAGTTATGGCCAAAAATTAAGCTATATATATATATAGCCTTTCCGGACATCATGCACCTTCTGCTGAGCGAACATTATTCATGCAGTCACAGGGCCGATGAAAATTGCAGAATAACGACAAAAATTTTCAAAATTATGCCATTCCTAAAAACTAGGCTATCGAATGCAAAGAGTTACTACAGCACGTGGTTTTCACACAGGCTTAGGCCTATACTTACCCTCATAAACCACTTTAAATCACATTATTATTGGTTAAAAAAATTGCCGCGAATTCACAGCAAATCACGTTCTATTCACGAATATATAGCCCTATAATGTAGTAATCAGGATCCTTGGGAATATTGCCCAAAGGTGTCCAATGCCGACATGTTGTGTGTGGCTTCCCCACAAATTGTCTGTCCTGTATACGTGTCATGTGGAGTGCATGCTGAATGACCAACTTGGCCCAGTCACAGATGTCATCCATCCACTCCCTGATTGGCCTTATTTTATTCTCTTGCATTACAATGCATAAATTTGTTAAAACATTAAAATTGTTCTAATTAAGTGTCTCCTATTCGAACCCGAATATCCTACGGATGGGATGCTGGCGTATCTTGAGTGGTAAAGCACAGCAAAAGTGGGAAATGCAAAACGTTGGCTTTCTCTGCTTTGTTCCCCTTCGAAATTCGAATCGTGAATAGAGGTCGAAGATGACACGGGCGATCTCTCGGCTTAAACCTGCGTCGACGCCGTTACCAACGAAGCCCATATTGGTCGGCAAATATGCATGTCCTGCTATTATACCATCTAAAATCTCGATCTTTTTTGACATATTATGATTTCAGATCTACATCAGCAAATGTTAAAGATAATAAGGTCTAACGCTTTATGAACAAATCAAATGAAATTAAAAGTAGAAGCAAATAATTGTGTAGTCGCTGGTAGACTGGTAGCAGGCTAGCAACTACTGATATTGACCTCCATAGAATAAAATTGTACTGCAGTCCTAGGTTATCCGAGGTCATCTCCGGAAGTTGATGCGCAACGATGGCAACGATGGGAGTCGGCGTCTACATTCAAATTGGAATTAACTTGAAATAACACTATCCTAATCAAATATAATTATAAAGGCTGTATGTTCGTTCGATCTGGCGCTCTATAATTAAGAGCGTCTGCTCTGAACCTATTCACGGTCACACGCGCTGTGCTCTTTATGAATTTGTTGGTCATATAGCGCTACTACGTCCTGTTTAATTTTTCGTCGAATGTTTTGCGACCGTTGAGACGATAAAATCGTTATTTTGGCCGATCGTCAAAAGAGAAGATATCGACTATGCATGCCGTGGCGAATACGGCAACGGTCCCTGCTACTCGTTCTGTCCGTCCGTCGGAGATAGTGATACCTACCGTGAACGCGGAGATATCTCGTCGCCGCCTGGCATCGCTGCCGACGACGTTTGTGGACCCGGAACTGACGCAGCTTAGGGCAATGGGAGGGCGGACGGACGAGGCCGAGGGTGAACTGCGGGACGAATATACGGAGGGTAATATCCGACTGCAGAATACCATGTAAGCCACTAGATTATATGTTTCCCCCTCGTAACATGATAATTACATTTTTTGGTTTTACTTGAAGACTTTCAATTAATTGAAAAATGCCATTCTGTGTTTTTGATTCATTGTCATCATGTCATGTAATAGGTATGTATATGTGTTCATATTGATGGGGGATCGATAATTTAGTCCTGGTCATGGATGTTCCTAGTGGGCAGGCCCGTCAGAACTGGGGATTCAGAGGCACAGCTGCATCCCTTGAAAAACTTAGGGTGCACTGCACCCCCAGGAAGGCAAAAGCTATGGCTGCAGTTCACCCCCTCGTGTTGGATTCATAAGGAGGAATAGCTAAAGATATATAGCAATTTGCCTAATGGCCAGCGAAATGCACCCTCTGCAAAAAACTTGTTCCAATGGGCCTGCTGGTGGGTCAAAATTTGTGTGTTGTTTTAACTGTCCAGCTCTCTCACTGGAAGTAACAGATTTATAACGAGACCCTTCCGATTAAATTTTTCAAAGGTTTTTGACCACTGTTAGCATTTCACTTGACACAATGCATTTTACATCAAACAACAGACAATCGGGTTGTTTTATAGTTTCAATTGAGATGGCTCTGTTTGAAATAGTGGGCTGTGAACATTTGTTTTTTTTACATCTAGAGAAGGTGATTTAGAAAGTGGAGTCGTGATGTGCCTAAGATTCAGTGCCGATGGATCACTTTTAGCGGCTGGTTTCAGCAATGGTCACATTAAAGTAAAGTCATTTTTCTGATGTTTATCCAAATTGCAGTTTGTTTAACTGGTTTTGGATTAGTATCCAATAATGTGCACTTTATTGTATTGGATTTTTGTATTGTTTGTATCGTGATAAAATTCATTCATGTTAAGTTGAATATTTTCCCTTAAGCGTACTTTTTATATTTAAGGTATTTTGATATATGTTATTGAGTGACTTGTAACATGAATTATCAGCTTGAATGATAGGTTAATTTCAGGGGTGTAGCCAGGAATTTGATTTGGGGGTATAAATTTGGGGGTATACGTTGTTGTATACTGTATATTATATATTTAATATATATTATAAGCTCAGTGTAACATTATTTATATGTATATTATATATATTATATATATTATATATGTTATATATATGTCTGTATATATATATATATGTTATATATATACTGTATTATATATACCGATACACACTTTTGCCTAATATATCCCCGATATTGCCCATATATATATATGTTATATATATGTCTGTATATATATATATATATATATATATATATATATATATATACTGTATTATATATACCGGTACACACTGATTTTGGGAGTATATATACCTATTTACCACCCCTCCCCATCGCTATGCCTCTGGTTAATTTCTGATGAAATCTTTGCAACATTGCCCTGCCTTTTGATATATTTTGTCAATTCCTTTGATATTGATACATTTAATTTGTACATTTCTTCTCATATACACTCTTTCAAAAGTGACTTTTATGTTTTGGATCAGCTTGTTTTTTAATCATCATATTCAGTAGATGAATAAAAAACGATAAGTAAGTAAATAAAATATTTGTTGATCTTTCAGTTTTTTTGGAACAAATGATTTGTTCAAAGCAAACATGAATGGCTAATATCCATTCTGTAGTTAAGAAATGCAATTATTATTATTCTTGTTATCTAGACAATTTATATAGCGCCATATGCATGACATCTGCCAAAGTCAAGGGTGCTGAATGTAACGTAAGGTTGCATAGCCAGGGTTATTTCTAGGAGTATCAATTTGGGGTGTCAGTATATTTTGGGGATCCCTGCCGAAAAAGTCTGACAAACAAAAAAAGGTCATCCCAGGCTCAGATTGGGAGTGTGTTGGGGGTGTCGGTCTCAGATTGGGGGGTGTTACAGGGGTGTAAAAGTATCCCCGAGCATGGCATTTATATGGTACCTCTTATTGATGAGCACTCAGAAGTGCTGCCACTGTTGTTGATATTTTTGATTGCAGACACATGGTCTTGTGTATTTTGTTTCTAGATATACAGCGCTGAAGAGTGCCATTGTCTTCATGCACTTTGTTGTGATGACCGGATGTCTGTTACTTCCGTTCGATTTTGTCCCTCCCTTCATGCTCAGACGCCCGAAAAAGGCCACCTGCTCCTAGCCACCTGTTAGTCATGAGTTTATTGGAGATGCTTTTGTTGTTGTCGCTTAAGATTTGCAATTAAATACGATGATGGTGAGTGCAGTAGTTTTTAACTGAGAGACTCATTCTAGGATGCAATGTAATGTAATGTAAATGAGACAATTTTCATAGCACCCCATGTATGGAACACTTAGAAAACATCAGACCGAAGAAGAGTTAATTGAGGGTATGATAGAGCAGCAGTCAGGCTGGTTATTAGGATAAAACAATGCTATTCTATAGTAAAGGACTATCATGTGCAGTGTATGCATGGAGACCTGCAGCTTTGCGGTTGGAAATATTAACCCCTTAACTGGGCAACTATTTGTAACTCAATGTAAAATGGACGAGCGTTACTCGGGGCACCCAGTTAAGGGGTTAATGGTCTGAACAATGCAAGGTTGATTTTGGGTATTGGAAAGTGAGTGGTGTGTGTCCAAGGTGCTAAAAATGTAGAGAATGCCCCGAGATTGAATGAATTCGGTGACAAGAAGGAGAATCTTAGAGAATCTTAAACTGGATCCTACTTGCAAGTCTAACTGCTAGCCATTGAAGCATATATGAGGTAGACCGATGATATTTGAGGATGTACTGTAGTGGTTAGTACTTGTTAGTACATGACAAGCTGAGGACTTGACCAGTATGTACTGATCAGATGATGTTGACAAATTTTCAGAAGATTTTGGTCAGCTTTTCCATGTTTTCATGTATGAAGAGAGCAATTGATAGAATTTTGATGGCATGTAGAAAGGCTGATTCTTATTTGTAGTGTAGCATTTTTTATTATTTATATTTATTTTTAGTTATATTATTGTTTTGTTTGTGATCATTATACCATTTGCTTTTGTTATCATGTCTATATATCTTGTCTTGTCTGTATATATATATATATATATATATATATATATATATATATATATATATATATATATATATATATATATATACTAAAGAGCTAGAAAGCATTGCTCATTCGCTTTCAAACCATTTCGCAGGATAATACTAATCCAATACCTATACCTAATACCCAACCATTGAATTCATGCTGAACTACATTTCAATGATCGCCACCTAGCCAAGCTCTGCGCCACGTAATAATTAGGCCTATGTACGTTAAAATCACGCAACTGTGGCCATTTGTGACGCTGTACACGTATTTTTGTGTGCGCTCAAATGTACGTTAAAATTGCTGCGAACAATTGTTACCAATAGCAACGCGTCGTCGCACGCCCAGCCCTCTGATGCTGCACTGACTCGACTAAACCGGTTCTACGAACAATTGTTACCAATAGCAACGTCGTCTTGAACATCGTCCACCAACGCATCGCGACGTAAGGACTAAACGGTCTAAACCGTCTACCAATAGTCAACGCTCGCCCACGAACGCATCGCGACGTAAGGACTAAACGGTCTAAACCGTCTACCAATAGTCAACGCTCGCCCACCAACGCATCGCGACGTAAGGACTAAACGGTCTAAACCGTCTAGCAATAGTCAACCAATCAGAACGCTTGAAGGTAACAGACATACAGATAACGATTTTAATATGATAGATATATATATAGTGTTGTCTGTATATATTATATATATATATATATATTATATATATCATCTATATATACATATATATATCTATATATCTTGATATCTTGTCTTTGACTTGGCATTCTTTTCTGTGGCACACAAGTTCTTGTATCAAATAGTACTTTTAGATTTTATCTTAGACTTTGAACTGGTTGACCTTTCATTGGTTGTCTCAATTTGCATTGAACTGTTTTGAATTGGTAATCAGATGAAGTCAGATGCCACCTTGAGACAATCTGTTTTCACCTGTGTTTGACCTATGCCATTTGAAATACAGGGTGGGGCAAAAAACCGGACTAGTCACATTTAGTTTTGCATTTACCGTAATATAATCCGGTTTTTTTGCACCACCTGTACTAGTTCAGTTCAAGATTTTTAGTCCTGGCTTAGTGTGTCGTAAAATTTCAATTAGTTTGACCTTATTTAATCACTCAGTGTAGGTCAGGAGTGCGTATGAGTGATTCTGCAGAATTGCTGAGTTTGCGGAATCTTTGTATTTAAAATATTGAAATATTATGCAGTTGACTGCCCAGTTAAGAGGATGACATAGGTTACTTGACTTTGAGGATGACATAGGTTACTTGACTTTGAAGATTGCACACATATGGTTACTTGATACAGTGTATGCATAGTGACTTGGAATGAAGCCATTTGGTCTTGAAAATCAATTTTTTGATTTTTATTTTCCTATCAGAAATTTTAAAAAATTGCAGATGATAAATAGATGTTCAGCATACAATGTGGACTTCAAACGCGCACGTGTGTGTGTGTGTGTGTGTGTGTTATATATGTACACACACACACACACACACGCGCGCGTGCGCACACACACACATTATCATTGACCACTTTATTTCATGCTGCTATTAGTTTAATGCAGGGTAATGAAAATTTATATGATGCTCTTACTGACTGAAGGCCATTAAATTTTTCCACCATGACTGGGGTGAATTGACATATAGAAATAGGTTTTCTGACGTTCAGAAAGAGAGTCGTGGAGTTGTTGACGATGGCTGGCTTGCATGCGCTTTGACGAAGGGCACTCCAAAATAGTTGGAGCGTTTTGATTCTAGTAGTATAGCAAACGCTTTACTATCAGCATAATTTTTCAAGTCGAATCAGAGTGGTTGAAGGGCAGAACGGATCCTATTTGTGTAGATTTCTTACACAAGATTGTCAGAATTCTTTCTCTGCACGAGACATTCCTGCCTATATTTAGCCTTTTTCTGAGGCTTTAAAAAAAGCCAACTTAATATATAGGTTATCTCATTTGAGGTGGGCGTCGAGAAAAGTCAGCGTCAACATCATCCAACATCGTAGCATCGATATAATTCCACTGCAAAAGTGTCAATTAATGGCACGGAAATCAGTATTGAGTATATATATATATATATATATATATATATATATATATATATATATATATATATCAGCAGAGATACACTCGCATGCACTTGACAGTGTTTGAATGACATTTGCTCAGCTCTTGACAGGCATTTCTTATGGAATATTCCAATTGAAAGTGTACACAGGTGCTGCACGAACAGTTAGCAAGTGGCCGTGGAGCTAATGAATCTGCTGCTAGGATCCATAGTGAACAGTTGTCTCGATGAAATACAACCTGTGATAACAATAGGTTCAATTTCCTGGAGTGTTTGTTTTACAGGATCGGAAAACCGAACGGCTCTGGATCGATAAATATGTTAACCATCCTTAATCTGTTAATTTGATCTGAACTGATTTGTTGACTAATTGCCGACATGCATTGGGCCAATTGTTTTCAGTCAGTATCTTTATCACCCTCTGTTTTGATTAACCCTTTAACCGTGTATTTAACTGTAACTCAATGTAAAATGGACGGATATATCCGGGATCCCCAGTTAAGGGGTTAATGCTTTTATGCTAAAGAAGAGGCATGCACCTTTGCAGCCAGAATGCATTGCTTAGTCTGCTTAGTCCTGTGTGTCTCCTTAAGATTTATATTCCAAAGCACAGAATTTCGGGACGGGAAGGGCTGTTGTTCGAAATATATGCATAAAAATGCACGTAAATTTGGAACCCCATAAATTAAGGTTCCTTTGACTTTTAGATGACCATCTAGGTAAAAATAAAATCATTCCGGCTGCTGCTTCAGTGACCAGAGTTCCCAGGTATGTTTGAACCGGCGCCATCTGGTGAGCCATTGCTACAAAAGCACTATGGGCAATGGATGGCATTGATCTGTTTAGTTATTTGGTCTTTAGCCTGGTTAGTAGTCCCAGTTGTCATGGTAACAAGTCAGTTCTCATCTCACTGACCCTGACCTGAAAAAATACCAACGAACGCATCACCTTTTCATTGTGCAGCACTGACTGCTGTATTGGATTGCCCGAACACTGGTAAATCAATCAATCAATCAATCAATCAGTCAGTCAGTCAGTCAATCAACTTCTATAGTGCCATTATCATAATGCCAGGGGCATCAGCCGGTGGCACACCAAATCCAAATCGAATTGGAGCCAGGTCAAGCCGGAAAATATCAGTCAGTGTAAATTGTAAATTACAGAAGATCTACTTTGCAACAAAGATTTGTGATTTTGGGAGGTGTAGAAGAAAGTTTTCATTCAAACCACCTCATTTCTTTTGGTATTACCTAGATGCCTCTGGTCACGTGAGAGTGTGGCACTACACGTCCGGGACTTGCCTGGTATCGATCGACGAGCTGCGTCAGAAGAAAGACACGTCGTCGTCTGCCTTCAACATCGCCGGCGACAAATTTGTGACGGTCGGAGCCGACCCCCAGATTTTCGTCTACGATTCGGAGACAAGAAAACGGACAAATGTTTTGGAAGCGACGTGAGTCCAGACGTTTCGAAATCGGATTTTAAAATCTTGTGTGATGTTGTTGACTTTATCCATGGTCTCAGGTTCCTACGTTTTCAGACATAGACACTGCTTTAAGTAATATCAATCAGCCAACCAATCAATCAATCAATCAATCAGGCAATCAATAAGCATCTGTAATGCCATTTTAGTAATGCAATTGAAGTTAGTGGATGGTTTCATTGAAGTGAGGTTGTTGTCCAAAATTACATCCATGTTAGTTCTAGGGATGATATCCATTGAATCAATTGGATTAGGCCAGACACAGGTTACTGAGGATAGCTGATCGAAAGCATGTACATAATTATAAGCTTCCATCCGAAAATGATGAGACCCTACTTTTAAATTTGAGGTCCTCTTTTGTGGTCTCACTCTTTTATATATTTTGAAATTGAGGTTGCATTTTGGGTTGGTTTTTAATTAGCAGTTTTATATTTAACTCTTTGGTCCTGTAAATCCGGTATCTTGGCATCATGGTATATTGGTTATACGAATTGCCGACTAGAAAGGGTTAAGTGGTGTTTTTGATCAATTCTGAAGCAACTGTGTTGTGCTGTGAGTAGTGTTTATAATGTGTTTTCCCAATTAATTCCTCTTTTAAATGTTCAGATCATGATCGTTGATTTCCTGCTTCACTTTCTAAAGAATAATTTATTGTGAAAGACTTTGAATAATGATTTCCTCTTCTTTGTTTCCGGAATTTGAATGTGTTACAGTGCTGTGATCGTCTGTGTTGTAACATTTTAGATTTAAAATTTACATTGGCACATTCTAAATTTACAGTTTTCTTAAGGGATATAAAAAATGTTAAATGACGAAAAGGTAACAGTTTTCGGTGATCAGTAGGATCCAGCAGATCCATTTTTAACCCTTAAACCACTGGGACCGAGTACACTCGGTTACATTGCATATAGTTACAAAATATCTGGAGATGTAAGGGTTAAGACAGACGCTGGGTTTCCTTTCAGTACGGAAAACTGTATATGATAAAGTTAGTTTTGAGCATTTGATGAAGAACAGGTGTATGTGATATTGTTTTTTTAGCTCATTTCAACGTCTGATGTCGTAAGTAGACCTGTTGTTTGCGAAAGAAGTTTTATTGGTTTTTAATTTGTTATTTTTGTGTTTTCAATTTTCTTACAGCTCATGCCTTTATTCGATCTGTTTGTTTCCAACACTTCTTCTGATTGTCGCTGTACACAAGACATTGCATTCATTTTCTAAATACCTCAGTAGTTTTATTCTCTAGTGTTTTTGGACACCCCAGCAGCAGTGAAACTCATTAACGCTGCATTGGGTCCATGCATTTGAACCTTAGTTAGCATTCAACGTAGATTTAATTGTCTCTAAAACAGTTTGTTTTTTGCTTTTTGTGTTTTATCTTTGTTCTGTTCTCATGTTTTCTATTTCATTTTGTTGCTGGTTTGTTGTTTCCTTTTATTCTTGGAGTTTTAGAAAGATTTGCAAACAATAAAAGAAAGGCTTGGGGTAGCAATGGCAGTCTAAATTTTCAATAATAATAATAATAAATAATAATAATAATAATAATAACTATGTACTTCTATAGCACCAGTTCTAATACCCAAGGGTATCAATCGGTGGTACTTAAAATCCTTCTGCAAAAGATCCAGGTTTCCAGAGATCAGTCAGAAGGAAAGAGTAAGACCGACTATGGAGGAAAAGCTAATTAAAAGAGATGTGTCTTAAGTCTGGATCGGAAGATACTCAATGAATTGGAAGATCTGGCAACCAGAGGAAGAGAGTTTCAGATGTTTGGCCCAGAAATAGAAAAAGTTCTCTTACCAATTTCTGTGTTGGTTCTAGGTACATTAAACAGTGAATCGGCAAGCCTTGTTCAATGTAGCAAAGATTATCATAAGAAGACATTGGGTTTAAGTTTGGATGCTTGTCCATACTTGCTTAAATCTCTGGCATGATTGGAATTTGAACTTGAATGAAAATGTTGATTAATTATGCAAGCAGACAGGTCTGGCCTTCGAATAAATGGCTTTGTTTGGCTATATTTAATATTTTCCAGAGCTTTGGCATTTTACATTTTAATAATGTCAAAATAACAGATGTGAAGGTTGTGAAGTTAACGCTTGGTGTACAGAGTGGCACAAACAAAACTGGACTATATTGAATGCTAAACCTAAATGTTACTAGTCCATTTTTCTTTGCGCCACCCTGTAGAGGCTGATAGGCCTAAACTATTTCTCTGTACAGTACAAGCTATAGAAGTCTTTCAGGGACTTTGAGGTTGATATGGTATTTTTGATTGTGACTACAATTTCGAAATTTAAAAATAGCTACCTTGTGGCAAGATTCTTTTTAGAGAGTCATTTGCCACAACGTTGGCACGATATTAGATCTAGATCGTGGCAGAGAATTAATTTTGCCTGCTGATAAATTGTTATCTGACACCGACCCTCTGTTATCAGCCAATTAGTTATGCTGTATATTGTTACTGAGATTGTTCACAACAGAAAAAATAGGCAGTTGTCGGTAATGTTATTTTGACCATTTGATTTAATTAATATATAATATTCAGTGAAAAGACTGCAGAAAATTGAAGTTCCTGTGTTCATAAAATCAGATAAACTTTAGTGCAAAGGATCTGAATTATACGAGTTATGCATTCTACTTAAGATGATTTAAGTATTGTTCTCATGAACAGAGTTTGGTTTTTGTCTTGTGGTGGGGGGGCTATATCCCAGTAATGGCAGAAAAAGCAGGGTGGCTATGAAAAAATATCAAATGAAATGTAACTACGTGAAATAGCTGACAACCAGGGTTATTTCTATCAGTGTTGTATGAAGTACTGAGTTTGAGTACTCAAGTAAAAGTACAAGTATTATGTCATTTTTTTACTTAAGTAAAAGTAAAAGTACCTATAAAAATAGTTACTCAAGTAAAAGTAAAAAGTACTCCTCAAAAAAAGTTACTTTTTAAGTAAAAAGTAAAAAAGTACCGTGACAGACGGAATCATCAACAACTCCACATTATCATGCTAAATCACATTTTTATTACTACTTTTAAGCAACATGCAGAAGCCTCAGCAGTCAACACGTACATATTTACACCATTAACTGCATTAGTACAAATGTTGGTTTCACAAAGCCGTAGCTAGGGGCAGGGCAAAGCTGTCCCGGCGCCATCCTCAAGGCGCAATTTGCACACAAGTCCTTAATTTTTCATACCACTTTCCTCCGGCGTGAAAATAATGTTGATAAGTAAAAAAGGCTATCACCGGAATTTAGGGGCGCAGAATTTATACCTTGCCCCGGTGTAGCATATTATAATGACTCCCATATAATAATAACTCCCCCTCATTATTATATATATAATAATAACTCTCTCTATATTATAATAACTCCCCAGAAGAAGTAGGCCTAAAAATTGAAAAAAATAACCCCGATTTATAAAAATGTCTCTAAAATGGTTATATGAAATTATAGACCCATTAATTATTTCCCAGTTTTCCTAAAATTCCTGAAAGGGCAATGCTTACCAGAATGTTAAACTACTTAGATGCATTTAATATGCTATCCACTGATCAATATGGTTTCAGCCCTATTTCTCCACTTAAATGCCAATAGCGAATTTAATTGATACCAAAACAACAAATTTTGAATCCCACAAGCACACTATTGGAACAATCCTCGATATAAAAAAAGCCATGGTATCTCAGCTGGCTTCTGAAAAACTAAGGGAGTTATTATAATATAGAGAGAGTTATTATTATATATATAATAATGATGGGGAAGTCATTATTATATATATAATAATGAGAGGGGAGTTATTATTATATGGGAGTCATTATAATATACTATACCGGGCGCCGACTGCTCTAACTGCGGCTCTGTGATTGCATGTAGGTCTAAGAAAGATCAAGTTTTCAAACAATCTGTCAGTCATGCGTGTACGTTTGTAGGTCATTGTCAACCCTGTACGACTAAACACGGGAAGTTGTGAAGAATTAAACAGATACTCCAGTAAATGTATCGAAATTTGGCGGAGACAAATTTTACTTGTAACGAAACGTGAAAGGCATAATGTAACGAAGTAAAAGTACTAATATTTGAATAAAAACTTACTTCGTTACAAGTAAAAAGTACTGGGTAAGTTGTGTACTTCGTTACAGTACGAAGTACTCAGAATTGTACTTAAGTATTGTAACGCGTTACTTTTACTTCGTTACCGCGCAACACTGATTTCTATGATTATCAATTGGGGAGGGGGGTGTCGGGAAATTCTAGAGTCGCATACCAAACAAGTCTGACAAGCAGAAAAAGGTCATCCCATAGCTGAAATTGGGGATGTTGGGGTGTCAGTCTCAAATTGGGGTGTTAAGGGGATGTAAAAATATCCCTGCTGATGACCCTTTTTGCTTATAATTATATATCAGACATTTTATGTAGTTCAGCAGTTGAATCAATTTGACTGATGTGCTCCTTCATCAACTCATCAACATCAACTTGGTTCAACTTCACAAAAAGTCTGACAAGCAAAAAAGGTCATCAGCTATTTCATGTACCTGGAATGTAAGTGTTAGGTTATATGTATTTTTACATGTATGTATGTATTTATTTATACTGGACAATTTATTCGGCCATGAGGCATAACTAAAAGCTAAAGTCAAAGGCACCTTACAACAAAAGAAATTCTGAACAGATGCGTCTTAATACTCTTTAGGAACGCTCGGGACGTGGTCTCCATAGTGACCTCCTTCGGTAAGGTGTTCCACAGCACTGGATTGCCTCTCCGAAAGGATCTGTCCCCGAAGACTATAGCCTTTGCCGGAGGAGGGACCAGCAGCGGATTGCGAATCCTCGA
Organism: Metaphire vulgaris; assembly: GCA_018105865.1. NCBI lineage: Eukaryota > Metazoa > Annelida > Clitellata > Crassiclitellata > Megascolecidae > Metaphire > Metaphire vulgaris. The sequence goes on from CM030840.1 coordinate 15,526,601, forward strand.
CCGGAGCTGTGAGCGCCGTTGCGCTGATGGAGCAGGTTGTATCAGGTCACGTAGATAGGTGGGGCAGTGCGGGTCGTACAGAGTCCGAAACGTGAGCCAGCACCGTTTCAGAACAATCCGCTTAGGAATCTTAAGCCAATGAAGTTTGTCTTTCAGTGGCTGCGACACATGAGCATTCCACTTCAGACCAAATATCAGTCGCACCGCAACATTGATCACCGATTGAAGGCAATTGAGTCTCAGCATAAGCAGTCCCAGCAAGACGCTATTGCAATAATCATTGCGCGACAATACCAGCGCACGGACCAGTTTGATTGTATCTGATATGGGGAGATATCGGCGGATAGCTTTTTATCCTTCTCAAATGAAAGAATCCAAGCCTGGAGACATTCGCAATGTGACCCGAGAACGAGAGAGTCTCGTCAATCAGCACTCCCAGGAGTCGCAGTTCAGTTTTGGGGACTATTTCCACATCATCCACCCAAACCGACTCACGAGGAATGAGATGCTTTCCGCGCGGACTACTAAACCAAAGTAGTTCTGTTTTGCTTGGATTAAGCGCCAACCGATTAACATCAGCCCACCGTCGCACCAGAGAGATAGGTAGAGATGCGGTGAGTGGCCTCATCTGTATCGGTTGGGAGATAGGAGGTGAACATCCGCACGTCGTCAGCATAGGCATAAGGGGAAGTCCCACACCCTTCAATGACACGACAGATATCAGCCACATAAAGAATAAACAAAAGCGGCCCCAGGACTGACCCCTGAGGTACCCCACAACTCACCCGTCGTGATGCAGACCTATGTCCCATCCAAGTGACCGACTGGCTACGATCTGACAGATAATTCCGGATCCAATCGAGAGCTGCACCACTGATCCCGAAGGTGGTGTAGAGGCGACTGATCAGGATGTCATGATCAACGTCTATATATGTCTATATAGCAGCCAAACTTGATGTGCCCATATGGTGTGTTATCTACCTAGATAGGTAGTTGACTATAGCCATGTGAAGTCAATTGGTCTACCAGACCATCACTGAATTATAAATTCCGTTGAATGTAGTGTTGCCATTGTCAGAGTTTCAGGGGTGTTATATACTGTAAGTCCCGAATTACATTACATTACAGCTCAGTTTGGTTGCTGCTGTTTACACAGAGATTGCACGGATAAAATGGACGGCCATCGATTTCGAGTGTATGCCGTTCAGTTTCATCCGAACGATCCGAATGTCTTTGTGAGCGGCGGATGGGATAACACCGTTCAGTTCTGGGATGTCCGTGAACGACATGCATTCAGGTAGCTTGGGATCTTCTTATCCCGGCTTCCCTGATGCTTATTTTTATATCATATACGATTTCCTGTCTGATTCTAATCTTTATTCTTTAACATGTTTGCCTACGGGCTTATACAGGGTGGCACAAAAAAACCGGACTAGTCACATTTAGGTTTGCATTTAATATAGTCCGGTTTTTGCACCACCCTGTAGATTTTAGATTCATAGGCTCCTGTTATAATGACCTCTGTAATAATGTTACACTACGTTACATTTAGGAGAATCTATGGTCCTCACATATGTGGAGATGCCCTGGACATCGATCCCAGTTATTTCCACATTCTTACTGGTTCTTGGCATACAGATACACCTCTTCAGGTACATTTTTTATGGTATAGTGTGTAATGTTTTGATGAACAAATACCGGTATCTAGTTGAATTTTGTATGTACCTCAACTGCCTGATAAGACTGCTTACTGGTAAATATGAAATCCCAAATCTTGTATCAGAATTTCTTTTTGTCTGGATCAAATTGATCACAGGACACAACTTTTTCATAAATTAAATCACATGTATTGAAAACCGTTGGAGTATTTAAACAGAAGTTTTAAGAAATGTTAATTCAGACATCGTTTACTTGAGACAACGAGACAGGCATCTGTGTGCATTTGAGGATTTGGACTTGTATAGTTTCGTCTTTTAATAAGAAAATGTGTCTGGCCTAAGTCAGATCTAAATGAAAATTATATAAATTACCGGTTGGTAGGCATGAGGTCAATATTATCTATATAACTTAGCAGATTGTGCAAAGAAAAAGTTAAAAATTAAACAAAATATCAACTGTGATATTGTCAATGTAGAGTAGTTGTGACTTTTTGGGTTATGACTTTGTTATTATACTTTTATTATTATTATTATTATTATTATTATTATTATTATTATTATTATTATTATTATTATTATTATTATTATTATTACAATGTACTGATTATTGTGGTAACTTCTATAATACTTTGCCTGTTGTAACTATATTTCGAAGTCAGAATTTAGAATTTTTCTTGCATTATTGCTTTTATTTATCGAGCATGCAAATTAGAGAATTTTCTAAATTTGATTTTAGATATGGGACTTTGGAACAGGAGAAAAAATAAAAGACGTGCCCCAGGACCAGATGTTTGGCAGCCTGGTTGGTTGGCCTCTACCACAGGATCTGATCTTATGGCTTCTATAGCGCCATTATGATAATGCGCTTGGCAAGGTCGGCTATATGGCCCAAGTCATTCCAAGGTCAAGGCAATAAATTTAGGATGTGCATGATTCCAGCCATGATGGATATTTTATTTCAATAAATGGAACAGTTTGGACTAGGGGGGAGTGACAGTTGAAACAATAAACGGATTCAAAGGCTATCTCGATAAACTAGGTTATTGAATGCAGATGGTTACATCAGTGGTTTTCACACAGGCTTACTTAGCCTCCTAAACCACTTAAAATCACATTATTATTATTATTATTATTATTATTATTATTATTATTATTATTATTATTATTATTATTATTATTATTATTATTTGCTGGTTTTATAATGATTATGGCTATACAACTTAAAATCTGTGAAATGAAAGCAGACATTTTTCATAACGTTACATTGTAATAATATAAATCAACGATTTGGTCGTTGATTCGACACTCCGTGAAACCATATACTGCTTTGGTGGGAAGGTTGTAAATCTGGGAATGAGGTAGTGCATCATCATTGGTCATTGGCAGTAGAATCATTGTCACCACCTGTTGCACTGCAGATATGACCAGTAGCAATAACACTTAGTTATTGAAGTGTATGAGTCATGAAAGCATTTATATTTGACATATTTTGCAGTGTTTTAAATCTACTATTTGTTTAGCTGTGCGCTGCAGTTTGGGTAGAATTAGAAGGGGTTTTGATATTATTATTATTATTATTATTATTATTATTATTATTATTGTTAGAACATTGATGAAGTTCTAATATATTTCTCCTTTTGTGAACTAGCTTTACTGTGCTCAGTGGGTTGGAAGAGAGAATATCGCGTGTGGAGGCAGTTTGCGTAACATGGCAAAGCTCATTGACAGAGGAACACTGAATGTAAGCCAGTTTAGGTATTTTCTCAATTACCGTGCTATCGGAGCGATATTTGAGAGTCGGTTTAGCGGGGCGGGGAACCAGACCAGTGTGGGAAATGAATGCATTTTTAATTATCTCATAATGCTAGTCATGTTAGTTCAATAAGTTAGCACGCAACTGATCCCCTTGCAATGGAGGAGGTCAGTAAGCAGTAACCAGAAATTTCCCCTTTTCCTAACAAATACCATTGATGACTGTGTGTGTGCGTGCGTGTGGGTAGGTAGGTAGGTGGGTGGGTGGGTGGGTGGGTGGGTGGGTGGGTGGGTGGGTGGGTGGGTGTGTAAGCATGTGCATGCTGAATTTTTAGATTGACTTATTTTGTGTGTTGTATTATGACTTACGCGGTTATGGAAAGTTTATATAGCATCCATTATGATGAATATACTCAGAGGTACTGGTTGCTCAATATGGGACTTGAAGAGCTAGGCCTTAACTTTTGCCAATATCCTTCTCATTTTATTTTTTTCCAAAGCTTCAGTGGGAATAAGATTCTGCTGTTTAATTAGTATGCCAGTGAAGTCTTCAGCAGTGTTTAGGATAGTTGTTGTCACTACTTGTCAATCTCAAAGTGGATGTGATCCTGACTGTCTGATTGACAAACCTCTTGAGTGACATATATTGCACAGAAGTGTCATTAGAGCGGCAACAAATTTCCGCACCATTTGAGTGTCGGATTAATTGAATGATTGACGATGATTGACAATGTTTTCTGCTCAGTTGTGTCAATGTCACTCAGGAAGTAATGTGTCACTCAGATGATACGCCACTCATGAATTGTGTCAGTGTGACAGTGGCGTAGCCAGGATTTCCGGAAGGGGGGTTTGAAAAAATTTCGTCGATGACCGCCAAGGGGGATATTCACCCCAAAACTCACCAAAAATCACCTAAAAATAAAAATTGCATGGGAATACATAACAAAAAATTTTTTTCGCCATCCAAGGGGGTTTAACCCTCAAACCCCTCGTGGTGGCTACGCCACTGCAGTGTGATGTCGCTGATGTGATACCAAAATCTATTTTTTAAAAATTACAATACTGCTATTTCATTGCCATCTTCATTGTCACAGTTATTAGCATTATAACCTTTGACTGTTGCCATAATGTCAGACGATTGGGCACCTTGTGAATTTGCCAAAGGGCGTGTATGCAATGGACAACGACCATCGGGATCCACAGCCAGTCATCTCTGCAGCAGCTTCCAACAAGATATACTTGTTTAAGCAAGTTGTCTGAACACCATTGAGTTCTATTCTTCTTCTGTTCTTGCCTTTCAACTGAATATTCACGGGTCGGAAAAGTTCAGTTCTCACCAACTGTTCGGTATTCGAGTATTATAAGTCAGTATAAGTATGATATCGTATAAGTCAGTATTATTAATTCGCTGGGTTGCATAATTTTATGATACTTTCACGTGTTTAGTGTAATTAAGACTGTTCTTTGACCGATTGCTGTAAAAATCTAGCAAATAGTTTTTTATGATTAGTTGTTTATAATTTTATGGTTAGTTTTTTAAAATAAAATAAGTGGTTGCAGGTTTTTACTTCTGGTAGGCTTTTGTAATGTAACATAGATGCACATTACAATCAATATGGCGTTCTGATGTAAGAAAGATTTTAGAGATGTTTGTTGAGCTGTACAGCTGCTGGCCAGCCTTTAAATCTCTTGTGACTTGCTCTACTCATGATGTTTTGAACAAAGAAAGTCTTATGCTGTTGGCATTTGACATAGGCAGAGTGGCATTTGAGGGTCAGACCAGTGGGGGGTGTCATCCCTTTGCTATTTAAAAATTTTGACAAGTCAATCAGTAAGCAGTGACCATAAATATCTCCCTCCATCCCTTATCTCTTCCCCTAACAAATGCCAGGCTGAACGTAGGCATTTTGGAGGACATGGTTTTACTCTATAGGTCTGCATTTGGCTTAATCCATTTTGCAGTAACTGTCTGATTGGAAACGGTTAATCTGATTTGCACTGAATCTCAATGTAGGAATCTGCAGGCTAGGATTTGAATTGGCAGATAAATAAGTCATTCTTGATTAAATGATGCCATTAACAGAGGTTGAGTATCTCATTTGAATTTTTTTCTTGAGTAATTTGGAGCATTGCAGTAATAGACCAGCTTGACTGTATTATGCAGCAGCTCCAACCAGATCTATATGCAATGTTATTAATCATTAAAATTTTTATTTACTTGATCTTTCTCTCTTATTTTATGTTTGTTGGGCATAATTTTGTTAGGACTCATGTGGACAAACTGTTTATGAATTCTATGTAGTTTTAATATTTAACTTTTTAAAGTAAAAGCAATAATTTGCATTTGCCATGAACTGTTTGCCCACAGTTAGACTTAATATTCTGTGTTTTTACTACATGCTTAAATTTTTTACTATAATGTTTTCGTAATGAAATTTTGTTAATACAGTAGTATGGTTGTTAAGGTGAAAGAATTATTTTGATGTTTTATTAATTTCTGAAAGTGGTTAAGTGTTGTTTTTGTTAGTTAATAATAAGTAATTGAAGATATTTTCAGCTATTGCATTAGAAGATAATGAAATCTGTATCGTATTAGAATATGTAATTGCACAACAGCATACAAAATTGAAATATTTGCTAGAGCTTAATGTTACAGTTGGCAGTTATATAAGCAATTTTAAAAAGCCCAAAGCAATATTACAGAGATCCACAAATTCAAAGGCTGTGTCCTTTCAGAATATGTGATAGAAGACAACACAGTGTTTATTCTAGGCCTTCTCTGGGGGAATTCCCCCCTCAAAGTTTTAAAATTCTCCAAATTTTTTTAGATGTTGGCTGGGGATGGAAATTTCCCCAAAATGTGACGACGGGGGCTTTTTTGGAGAGGGGAAAATGTAAGGATGACAATTTTTGCTTGCCAGGGCATTTGAGAAAGGTAAAAAATGTTAGGAAGGATGAGCTTTTTTTGCTTGTAACCACATTTCAGAATGGTGATAACATTTTTCTTTGCTTGTCAAGGTTTTTGGAGACTCAGACTTTGTGTCCCCCCCGGCCCCCAAACATTTCAAAATCTCCCCAATATCAAGGTGACTAGAATAAACACTGAGACAACATAATAATCACAACAGAAAGTAGAGTGGTTCAGTGAGATATGCTCTGTGTGAGAACCACTATGTTCCACCTTGCCATTCATTCACATTATATTATGGTCTTCAGGGATATTTTTACACCCCCCTGACAGCTCCCCCCAATTTGAGGTCGACACCCCCTAAAATTTGGTAATGTGACAATGGTATGCATACAAAATGCATACTAATTAGCTCCGGACACCCTAATTTGAGGTCAACACCCCCCAAAATTCACAATCCTAGAAATATCTCTGAATTGGTCTTGCTGTGTAATCTCATTCTGTCTGTGCCCTTTTGCCCTCGATTAGAGGTTTGTTCCTCCATAATTTATTCTCCTGTGTCTTCTTAGCTTTGTATCTGCAAGCAATAACGAAACTTTTCAGTGTACTGTGCAATGTTCTAAATGCTTCATCTATTTACAGTACTTGCTACTGCAATATTTTAATCCACAGTCTAATAGCTAACCGACATAGGCCTTTAAGCTATATATGTCTAGTATCCAGTGGCGGCTCTATAGGATTTGGCAAGTGGGGGGGCCGTTGGGGGGGGGCAACTTCTAATCATGGGGGGGCAACCATTTGTTGTTTAATGTATGTAGCATTAAGTATAGGGTCCCAACTGGGGGGGCCAGGCTCTCAATAGGGGGCACGGGCCCCCTCTGGCCCCTCTGGCCCCCGGTGGAGCCGCCACTGCTAGTATCCTATAGCACGCAGGTATCTTTAAAAGCATTTGCACAGCCAATGATAATTATTGTCTTATCAAATTCATTCAATCTGTCGACCATTCTGTCCTTAGAAGAAAAAGCCTCAACAAAATATACTCTGGAACAAATTGCTTCATAAACTCCACGTCTGTTCAGCAACCTCCGAATTGTCGTTTCTTGATTTTGTTTGGGTTAAGCTGCATTAAAATTTTTAAAATTTAACCATGGTATTTGGTGCTGATATCCTTAACTTCAGTTGTTTTGTAATAGCGAAGACGCTGGCATCACCGAAGAGTGAGTCATTATTCTCTTAGGCGTATTCACACGGGCTTACTTAGTCTCCTAAAGCACTTTAAATCGCATTATTGCTGCTGCTGCTGCTGCTGCTGCTGCTGCTGCTGCTGCTGCTACTACTACTACTACTACTACTACTACTACTACTACTACTACTACTACTACTACTACTACTACTACTACTGAGACGCCTTGAATGGATCGACCATCAGCACGGAACCGCTATATGACCTAATTTTAGGGCGTGTCAGAACTCAGAAGTAGGTCAGCGGAATGTAGTCGTCATCAGCTGGGTTCGTCTATAATCTATTATGCAAATTATCTCATGTTAAATACATTTGTACGAATATTATCCGTTATTGTCCTGATAATTAATTATGAGCGAAAAAATTATAACAGGAAAGACGATATTTTAGCATTGCCCGGATGGTCACTGACTGCACCAGCCATGACATCGTGTGAACTTTGACATCAAGGACTGGTCCTATAGAGTACCATGAGAGAACGGGAGAGGTACAACGCTGTTGTTATGCGGCGCTGTTAATTGGAATGAAGAACTTCTATGGCACCATTTTGCCAGGCATTAATATACCAGAAGAACTAATGATAGTCTATTTTGAATTTAAGCTTCTTTGTTATTTTAAAGATTGTGTAAATGTATATTTCTCACAGGTTATGATTTTTTTTTAGCATATTTGAATGAATGTCTCTTCATAATTTATTTAGAGTGAAGATTTTTAAGGACTTTTGATCTAATGGACGTTGGTGTTAGCAAAATATCATATTTTATCTGGTGTAACCAGCCTTGTTAATTAATTCTGACAGAGTTTATGTAGCTGCATGAGACCAGTAGATTTTCAGCAGTCCCGTCAATAACTGTGACGAGATGACCCAGTTGCCTGTGAACTGAGCTCATAGAGAAACAGTCAGAGTTCTGTAGTATTCGATCTTGAAGACTTACATTGGTCTGCCTCGTGGGTCACTTATGAAGTGGACTTTTGATATGCATCCCACTTTTGAACCAACGAGATTTAGCCACCGTGTTTTGATATAGGCCGTGGTTTTAGATCGCATGTGCTGTTGTGTGTTGCTGTTCTGTGGAGGATATTATAGAATTGGCATAGTGTTAATACTCTTCAATTTGTAAAAGTTTGACTTGAGTTTGTGGCTGGGATATTTCTAGGATTATGAATTTGGGGGGGTGTCAACTTCAAATTGGGGGGTGTTCGGAGCTAATTACTGTGCATTTTGTATGCATACCATTGTCACATTAACAAATTTTGAGTGGTGTCGACCTCAAATTCGGGGGGAGGTGTTGGGGGAGGTGTTTGGAGGGTGTAAAAATATCCCTGGTTTGTGGTAAATGGTATTCTAGTCGTGTTTCAACACTTTCATTCAAATCTTCCTGACAAATTTTGAAGAACTGAAATTTCATATATAAAGCTTAGATTAGGTTTTTAAAGTGTGACTCATTCTGGTGACAAACTGCCGTTCTAATGGATCTTATTGTATCTATTGTTTTCTATTAGAGCCATGTGTCATGTGGCTCTAATATTTCAGTGTGTTGCTGTCTCTTTTGTCAGTTCTTGTGGTTTATATATAATATTTTTATTCCTGTAGTTTAGCCAGATTTGCAGATGACATTATATGCTGTACCACCCGGCAAGGTTGTATTATGAATCTGCTGGTTTTTACGTCATCATTTTGTGAACTCTTTAAACAATCTATAATATTTTAGCCATAGTTTAATTTATTATGTAGCTGAAAATAGTTTCACATGTCAGGCATTGCAATATCCATCATGATGGTACTGGGATTTTTATAAGTACCATAGTCTGAACCTCAACTGATGGGGTACTGGAAAGCCAAAATGGTCCTTGTCTAAAATTTATTGGGGGCTGAGCACTCCAACATTCTGACAGCTGCTCTTACTGGTGCTGCCTCTGGTCATAATCAGCAGTTTTTTGTTCACTTTTGCTGCAGTTTTGCAGAATTTTAAACTATTTCTTTTGACAGATACACAGGGCACAATTTGTAGGTGGAGGGGGGATTTTTCCCCCACTGCCCAACTGCATCCCCCTACTGCTACATCCCTCAACCACTACATCCCCCTCCCACTGCTACACTTCCTCAACAACTACATCCCCACAAGCTCGACATATCCACCCCCTACTGCTCCAGGTCACAAATCACACCCTGCAGATACATATGGGTTTTTGGCCATCACTTAGCCCCAAGATTCTCAGAACCTCAATAATAAGTTCTTGCGAGTAAAGAAAAAAAGAAGGTCAAAGGTCATATGTTGTTTCTGTTAAAAACTCCATTTGAAGTGCTGGAGGATGACTATACATTTTGATAATTTTCAACAATTTTACTCATTTATTTGCCTTTTATTTATCTAGGAATGGCCTGCCTACAGTTGAACACCTTTTATCATCTCTGTCTCTCTGCCTGTCTGTCTGTCTGTCTGTCTGTCTGTCTGTCTGTCTCTCTCTCTCTCTCTCTCTCTCTCTCTCTCTCTCTCTCTCTCTCTCTCTCTCTCCATAGCAAACATTCTGATAGGAACAAAATTGTTTCTAATAAACATCTTTCTGCTTTTGCTGGGGAGAGGAGGGGAGCTGTCTTCAGAGGTGAAATTGTTATCTTAGCATCCAGTGGCGGTTCCAGGATTTCTTGGTGAGGGGATGGAATTAATTCATAGGAAGATGGTGGGGGGTGAAAAGAAAAGGAAACAAATCAATAAACTTTGCCCAAAAATTCTGACAAAAAGGATTTTTCCCTTCTAATTTTACTACACTTTTGCCAAAAAATAGATTGACAAGCAAAAAAATAAGTCTGGTGGGGATGCATCCCCACTCATCCCCCACGTGGAACCGCCACTTATAGTATCTTTGACATCTCTACTTAAACTATTTTAAGACATTAGACGTTTTAGTGATAAGTATTTTCAGACCTGAAATGAGATACTAATTGAAACTCATGTCCTTAACCCAATAAAATAAGGATGGCAAAGTTTGACAGCAGTTCTTATTAATTCACGATCACGTGACCAGAGTTTATTTATATAAGTTCACGGCTGCATTTGTTTTGTTAATTGTTAATTGTTTAGCCTTATTTTAGCATTTTGAAGTACCAGATAAAGTTTTTGCATACTTCAGATAGTAACTTATGCTGTATTTATATGATTGTGATGGCCACTTTGGAAAGTTTTGAAAATATGTCAGTTACTAATTAGATCTACCAGTAGTCTTTAGGACAGTAAGTCTAGCTGTTTAGTACCTTCTATTAAAGTACTGTATTAATTGTAAAAACTACTGTGTTTGCTCAGAGGTGGTCTTCTGCTATATAGTAGCTCTTGAAGTTTGATCTTATGTCAGTGATGATCGTAGTGAAATCTGTTAGTACCTATTAAGATACTGTTGAAGTGCACTGGGTTTTCTTGTGTGCTGCATTGCTAGCATTGAGTTTTGGATTGTCATGCACTGAATCAAGTGTACTGTGCTGCAGGTTGACAACTTTTCTTCAGCCCGGGAACCTTGGATCTGGCCGGTGGGTTCCAGCTGCCTGTGTGCCGTAAGTGGCAGGGTGCTTGTGTGTTTAGCCTGAATGCAACTGACGGCTGGAGAGTACCAGTATATATATTCAGGACTCTTGATCGATTCTAGTGCTGCTGCTGCTGCTGCTGCTTTGCTTTATGTCACTGAGTCGAATGGGGGCATCTCTTCCTAGGCAGACATCTCAGACATCGCTGTTTCTGTAACATCAGTTATTTCGTCAAGGTAATGCGATCCTTAATTCGAAATATTGGATGGTTTTAGCAGTTTTAAGAGGGATTTGTTAGGTTTTTGGCTTGTTATTGCCTTTGGTTTTAGAAAAATTGTTGATTTCCAATAATTTTCTCTTGCATGCATTAGGGCTAATTATTTAACAACAACCTCTGTTGCAGTGTGAGATACAAAGTTTTATCTGACTTTTACTAACATTGAGTTTGACTTGCAGTTTTTTTGGAAGATAAAGGCTTGATTGAAAAATAAATTTTTGAGAAAATTTGTTAGTTTCCTTCAAATTTCTACATAGAGATGTGAATGCTCTTTTATGTCCGTTGGATTACCTAATGCTTAAGAAAAATTACGAATTTAAAATTCAGGACCTTCGTTGCTTACTTTTGGAAATAATTTTGCCAACTTGTAGCATTTTTATTCTCATCCAGTTCAGAGCACATTTGCCAAGTTTCTGCCATTATCGTTGCCACCGGCGACACTGCTGTTTCTGTGAATTTGACTGACAAATTGTGATAAATTGATCCTTTGGAGTTTAGATGAATGGTGCTCCATCTACGATCCCTGAGCAGCTGGAATTAGATCCAAAGGCAGATTCCCCGTTGTGCCGCGACAAGGAAAGAACCAGGCAAAAGAGCTGTCTAACAGTTTACAGAGAAAGTGAGTTTCAACTCTTTGAATTAAATACTGCAATTGATTTTAAGCCAGTCGGTCCTATTCAGTGCTCTATTCATGATTGTTTTGGACGCCCCCTAGTGCCTCAATAGCTCATTCACAGTCAGAACTAATACCTTGTCTACTGGTTGCTGTGATGGAGTAATTAATAGTAGAGCTCTTATATTTGTTTGTTCTTTAAATTGTTGTCTTTTCCTGTATTTGCCTTCATCCTTGACCTCTATTATGAATTGTTGGATTGAAGAGCACTCCACAGTTTAATTAAGTTTATTTAAGTTTATTTAAGGATTGTTTTCCTGGAAACGTGCAATGATTTTGTTGTGATGAAAATTTCCACTTTGGTCTCTTTGTCGTGTGATGTTGAAATGGTAAAATTGGACTAATTAAATAAAAACGAAGTGTTTTCGATTTAAAACGATGCGACTTACATAATAATGAACTGGACGTCAGACCTAAGCACTCCGCGGACCATGTCAAGCATCCACTCTATGCCAGTCGTCATGTGGCATGATCATCATCAATTGTAATACACATAGGTGTCAATCAGTAACACTCCAAATTCATCAGCCAACGATCAAAACAGGACAGTCCAACAGCTATGCACAACGCCAGAATGGTCTTGTAGGCCTGCTAAGATAGACAGAAGAAAATTATATTATGTAATCGTAATGTAATGTAATGTATTATTTGTATGGCACCTCTTCTTTTTCCACTCAGAGGTGCTCCTGGCTTTGGAGTCACGCGAATAGAGAAGTTGGACTTTAGTGCTGCCTGAAGACCAGGGCACGATTTGTAGTGGGGAAGGGAGGAATCTCCTCCCCCCCCTCCACTGGCCAACTGCATCCCCCCTACTGCTACATCACCCACCACTACATCCCCCCACTGCTACATTTCCCAACAACCAACAACTACATCCCCCAAGCTCGAAATATCCCCACCCCCCACTGCTCCAGGTCACAAATCGCACCCTGCTGAAGACAATGATGATAATGATAGGGGATCCCGGATATATCTGTCCATTTTACATTGAGTTACAGTTAAATACACTTAAGAAATGGATGATGCACTGTACCATTGTACCTTCATTTCATGGACATTTTTTCAGGAGATTTAAATGTATCTGTGGTGAAAATAAAAGTTTTTGTTTATATAACCAGAGTGTCAGAACTGCGCCACACAGACTGCCAAGGCATGTCATGACATACGTCAAGGCTGTCAGCAAATTGACTTTAAGCGTCATGTCCGTCAGACTTTTTCTGTCAAGACCTTGAAAAATCGTCTTCCAATTCTCAAATGGCTTCCAAAATACAGGTTCCACTGTTTGAATGATTTACTCTCTTGCTCGGCTGACATTTAAACTTTTTTTCAGGTTTTATCTTGTTTTTGGAGCTCTTTATATTAAGGGATATTTGTTTATTGGTTTGGTTGGATTGTTTATCTGTCAGAATTAAATTGCACTGAGCAAAGGATTTTTGCTTAAAACTGACAATTAGATAATTTAACATGTTTTTCTTATTTAACAGTGGTTCTCACACAGGGCAGTCCCTACTGAACCACTTTAAACCTTGTTATTATTATTATTATTATTATTATTATTATTATTTCTACTATGTTTTAGATTTCTTAAGGTTACATCACGTTGGTTTCATAAAAATTTTTCCACTTTATTTATCTGTCAGGATTGGAGTGTGTTGAGCAAGGATGCAGCAAATCCTCGGTTTTATAATACGGCCAAAAGTAAACCTGATTTTTTTTCACTGTGGAGTTTTAAAACCTGACATAAAATCTTCTTTGTGTAGATTACGACATTTCCAAGGAGACTTGATCGCTGGAATTACGGTCGGCTTGACGGTCATTCCACAGTCCCTTGCCTATGCCAAAATTGCCGAGCTTCCTCCTCAGGTGAGTGCCAGAATCACTTTATCATTTGTTATACCTGGAGCAGTGGGAGAAGGGGGAACATGGGGAAGCAACCTTAGCTGGGATGTCAGTAGACACCTCTGTGGGGGGGTATAGTTGGGCAGTGGGGAGTAAAATGCCCTTCTTCTCCCCTACAAATCGCACCCTGACTAGGAATACTTTGTACAATTTACTCTGTAATGTGCTCTTGCTCCTGACGTTTGGTAATATGGTGCACAAGAAGTTGTCAGTTTAATAATAATAATAATAATAATAATAATAATAATAATAATAATAACGTTAAAAATCATTGCAGAATTTGGCAATACCATTTGAAGCCTCACACAAATTCTCGATGCCAAATCAAGATGAATTTTCTCAGCTATCTATTCTGTCTGGCTGACTGCATTATCTCATAAATACAAAGGAAGATTAATTTACAAAGTGCTGTGTGAATTATTTAGTTTAGTATTTTCAGATTTGTTGCATTTTGAAATCCTGAATTTCTGCATTCATATCTTTTTATCCATTGAATTAGAAATGTTGCTGTCTTTTCACTCATGTTTTTGCATTGATGTAATAATGGAGAGATATTACTGTACGTCTGCCTGCTTGCATTTCTTGGCTGTCACTAGCAGGGAATAGTTTGACTTGACCAATTTCTGTTTAGCAACTCAGTTCATAATGACCACAAATGACTGTTTTTTGTAAATCACATGTTAAATATCATCATAGATTACAGAAATTTGCTCCAGACAGCACACAGGATGTGGAGTCATTTAATAAATGTCATTTAATTCAAATGTGTGCCTTTGTGTGTGTGTGTGTGTGTGTGTGTGTGTGTGTGTGTGTGTGTGTGTGTGTGTGTGTGTGTGTGTATATACCGGTATATATATCCCAATTTACAAATGTTTGGCTGAAATGTGATGCAGTTGCCTGGGGGGGGGTGGGTAGTTGGGCAGTGGGGAGGAAAATTCCCCTCTTCCTCCCTACAAATCGCACCCTGACTAGGAATACTTCGTACAATTTACTCTGTAATGTGCTCTTGCTCCTGTAATTTTCTTCAAGGTCAAACAGTTTCAGCAAATTCTCAGGTTATCGGTATATTAAAATGCCAGTTTGATGTATTGATGTGGATGGATCGTGAAAATAGCCTTGAAACAAATGGCCTAGAGACGTTCTAACTGTTTGTATGTGCTAATTCATTCAATGTTGTTGAATCTGGATTCTGTCGTCTGTCGGGGTTTGGTTATCGTACTGGATATGTTTACCAAGCACGGTACAAGTACATATATACTTCATGGTTTCGTGTTAACCCCTTAACTGGGGATCCCGGATATATCCGTCCATTTTACATCGAGTTACAGTTAAATACATGGTTAAGGGGTTAATATACCTTAGCTTTCTTATTTTGTAAGCATCATTGCAAAAATAGACTCAATATTACAATTAGGGATGTCAATTTTTTTGTTTAAAAGTTGCCCGGATACCCGTCGTACTTTTTCACAGATATCCGAATTAGCAAGAAAACCCAGGGCATGAAGAACGTTTTAACCCATTAACTGGGCAACTATTTGTAACTCAATGTAAAATGGATCAGTGTTACAAAAAGTTAGACTTAACATCTTTTATTATGTTCTGTGTCTTTTTTTTTTAAACAGTACGATAGCCTCTACTTTTTCATGTGCTATCACGAATTGCAAGAAAACCAGGGACATCAATTTTGGTCCGAACCTGTCATTAACTGGACAACTATTTGCTAACTCAATTCCGCCCTTGCCACACTTCTTGCCTTCATCTGTGGTCTCATTCAGATTGGAATGGGCATCTTCATTAACATCAGTTATTATATTTCTAGGATTGTGAATTTTTTTGTCGACCTAAAATTGGGGGTGTCTGGAGCTAGTTAGTATCATTATGTATGCATATCATTGTCACATTACCAAATTTGGGGGTGTTGACCTCAAATTGTCGGTGTTGGCGCGGGTGTCAAAATATCCCTGGTCAGTAGTGTTGATTAGATTAGATTAGCTTAGATTAGATTAGATTAGATAGAACATTACGATTAAAACACTAATGCGCACTTCTTGATTGTTCAAAAAGAAACGTCTTCAGTCAGATTGAAAAATGTCCCGTGCATCTTCATCTTGGAGTTCTGACGGAAGAGTGTTCCAGTAGGCTGGGCCAATTGTGAATTACGATCACCGTTTTGAATTAGTCCGAGAGATGACGTGTCTGGAGCTAGTTCACATGATCCTAATCCATGAGCTCTATCAGATGATCGAACAAGCCTACATTCAGTTTGCAGGTATTCTGGTGCATCTCCAAAGACATTTGTCCACCAACGAGATAATTTTAAACTGTACTCTAGATCACCGGATCCAGTGGTTCAGTAGTGTTGATGAACGTGGGCCTTTGCAAGCGATGTGTTTTTGTGTGGCAAATGACATGATTTTTGGTAAAATCTGTAGATTAGTTTATGTTTCTGAAATTGGTTTGCTGTTATGTAGAATGGTCATTCACTTTGGTTGCCACATAGCTACAGCTACATTGTTGCTATGTAGAAGACGTAGCCACAGTGTTTATTCTAGCCACCTTGACATTGGGGAGGGATTTTGAAATGTTTGGGGGAAAAGGTCTGAGTCTCCACACTGATGGGAAATTCCAATCCCACATATAAAAAATTTTGGGGGAATTTTTAAATTTTGGGGATGGGGAAATCCCCTCCCCAGAGAAGGCCTAGAATAAACACTGCGTAGCCGTAGTTGTACTGAAAGTTTTGAAAGGAGGTTATGCTAGGTTCCTTGTAATAAAGTGTTTTATATATGCCAGGAGGCGGATTTTAAAGTCTATCCTTTCTTTAATTGGAAGCCAGTGGAGACCCTTATGAACTTGGGTTATACGCTTATATTTTTGGGGTTTTTGAAACTGCCCGAGCCAGTGAATTTTGAACTGGAGTTTAGCAAGTTTGTATTTAGAGATTTGCATCTTATTGGTAGCAAATTTTTGGTAGCAGTTGATTAGTTCCTATCAGAGAGAGTCATTCTGGAAACATGGGCGTGTATTTCATTTTTCTGTATAGTTAGCATTTTGTGATTTTTTTAGGTTTTCTTCTCGATTACATATCACATCCTGTTATCAACAGCTTCACAACTGCAGCAGCTATAACGATTGCCTGTAGCCAGGTTAAGGTGAGTAAGTTAAGGTGAGTTAAGGTGCTTTTAGGGTTTGTTACGCCTGAAGGAAAGTAGGACAAAAGAAATATATGAATTATTCAGGTAATATTATCTAACAGATTATCTACTGGCAAGAGGCCATATAGCATAATGCATAAAAGCTATGGATATTCTGTGATTTGTGGTTAGAATAATGAGTTTTTACAGTTAAATCGGTGCTTTTAATTGGTTCAAATGTGATGATAAATGGTTTTGACTGTTAGCTTTACATTTGACTTTGTGAAGAGGATAAAAAGCATACATTCTGTTGAATTTTTGCTCTGGCTATATAATGTGATTTTAAATTTTATTTTCAAATGCAGAATGTTACTATGCAGCAGTTGCAGAATTTTAATTCACATATTTGTTCTGTTTTTGTTTGTTTGTTTTTTTAGAAATGGTTGGGTCTAAAGAACATTCCAAGAGAGTTTGTCCAGCAGTTCTACTTGACCGCTAAGAAAATTCCTGAAACAAAGCAAGTACCTATGCTTCTGCTTCGTTCGGTTAGCTGTTCTTTTGCCTCGAGCTAGGATTTGATGTGATTTGAGATGAAGGGTCTGAGGTCGAGTCTACATGCGAGAAGAAAAGCTGGTAAATGCTTCGTTTGGTTGCCAGCCAAAAAGGGATTTGAGATGAAGAAAGATTATTTTGGTCACATGAGGAGGTGGTCAAACAAATATTTAGTGAAAGACGTCATACAAGAACCTTTCTATGGTTCTCGTAGAAAAAGAAAATCTAGAAGCGGATGACTTGAAGAATCAGTCGATTGGAATGACGATAGAAGACATGGTCAGAGCAGCAAGCAACAGAATTTTGTGAAGAAAGTTCACTCATTACGTGCTCTATCCTGTGGTGTATTGGATTGGATTTTTAATTCCGATTGGATTTGGTGTACCATTGGCTGATGCCCGGTATCGTGATAGTGGCGCCATAGAAGTTTATTGATTGATTGATATCCTCAGAGCAAAGACAAGGCAACAGGTATGGCAGTAGAGCATTTTCATTGATTTAAATTATAAATATTTTTAAGGTTCTTAGTATAAATTTGAAATGGCCAAAAGGTGGGGATCAGTCATCTGTAGGGTCATCATGGTCAGGGCATTATCTAAGATGTGTTAACAGTTTTATGTATTCTTGTTTGTAGAATTTATGACTTTGTCCTTGGTCTTGTGTGCATGGTTCTGCTGTATATCATGAAGGTACTTCACTTTAAAATATTTATCGTTAATCAGTCTCAGCGTGAAGATGCGCAGAAATATCTGAGATGACAAAAGATAATGTTTCTAAATTGCAAATAAGTATTTTAAGTTATTGCTAAATGATTAACGTATCTTCAGTGTTGACCCCAATTAACCCCTTTACTGGGGGGGCCCTGAATATATCCGTCCATTTTACATTGAATTACAATTAAATGCACCGTAAAGGGGTTAAAAGCCTAGGCACTTTCTATCATTATTGACAGAGACTGAAGGACATTAAGTGGAGTGATGAATCTACTTCGCTTGGCAAAACAGTCTGCAAGAAATTCATCTGGGTTATGAGCACAGGTGAGAAAATTGAACATACCTGTTTGATGATGTATATTAGGTATTTCTAATACTGATGTGCTAGGCATGCTGACAAATTTTGGGAATAAGTGATATTTGATATGTGTTATCTGCCTACCTGGATCTACAACCTTGACCACCACGGATTACGGACTGTGGACTTACCTAGATTGAGCGCTTGTGAATAAGCTGGTGCACTGCGCCAAGCTTACTGGCAGTGCTATAGAAATTTTGTGTTTACTTACTTACTTATTTACTTACTTATTTACTTACTTACTTATTTACTTACTTGTTATTTTAGTTTTGAAATTTTAATAAAATTTGTCAATCAAATTGGTTTGGGTGATGTGCTGAATCTGCATCAGATGCAAACATTGCATTGCTTCAAGTCAGGGGGGGTTTAGAATTTTGCTTAAAACGGTTTAATTTTAATGCGTTTATGTTTCAGCTCGGAACGCCATAGTAGTAATATTTTCAGCGGGTCTGTCGGCCATCTTGCTCCATCACGACCTCCAGCCATTTTCGTTGACCGGAAACATTACGTCTGGTATTCCGCCATTCCGACCTCCAGAGTTCACTATAGAGGTTGACGACAACGTTACGATGTCAACTTCTGAATGCATTCAGGTAAGTTTAATTGGTATAATTTGAAAGAATTTTATTTATTTTTTGGTTGGTTGGCTTTTTTGCTTGCTAAAAAATTTTGTTGGATGGCAGATTCACTGCAGAGAAATAGTTCTCTCTATTCTCCTGCTGCCTCTTCGTTTTAGTATCTCACCGTTAATGTTAATCTTTAGCTCTACACTCGGTGACTCATGTTTTGCAATTATTATTTTGGTTATGCAACTTTTAATTTTTGTTTGATTTCTGATCTGACACTTATTGATTGGTTTGTTTTTGATTGATTGATTGATTGATTGATTGATTGATTGATTGATTGATTGATTGATTGATTGATTGATTGATTGATTGATTGGGTGAGTGAGTGAGTGAGTGAGTGAGTGAGTGAGTGAGTGAGTGATTGAGTGAGTGAGTGATTGATTGATTGTTAGTGTAAGAGCAAGATTTTTGTGGCATTTTTGTTTCTACATCAAAAGCTTTTTTTGTAGATACTTGAGATATGGCAGGATATTAAATAAGTTTTTCTTGATTTTGCAACTAAATACTGTTTAAATGACAATTTCTTCAGCTTTTTGTGATTTTAATTTTTTTGCCATTGTGCAGTTTTTGAATGTTTTTCTAGAGTATGGGAATAGGTATCATTATTGTACCTCTTGTTGGTGTTATTGAATCTATAGCCATTGGTAAAGCCTTTGGTGAGTATGCAATTACCACTTGCTGTGATATTTTGTACTGAAATTTCTATTTATGCATTTCTTCCCAAGGGTATATCTTTGTGCTATAACTTATTTTAATTATGCAGTTTCTGCTCTTTAAATGTTGGCTTATTATATTATATTTAATTTATATTTATATTTATTTATTGTTTTACTTATATTTAGTTATTATTTTATTTGTATATTATATTTTATTTTTAAAATTTTTCTTTATATATATTATATATATATATATACACAGTATATATATGTTTATTCATTATATTTGATGGTGTGAATGGCAGCCCAGATAATTAATGTTTATTATAATTAATTACTGTTTATTTCAATGTTTGCAATATAATGTAATATAGTGTTTCAATGTTTGTACTGTAATGTAATATGATGCTTTTGATGTTTTTAATGAATAATAGGTTGGTCTGAGAAAGGTAATGGCAACCTACACCAGAGGTGTAGGTAGCTTATTCCACCTACATCGCTGATTGCCTAGATTCCCCAATGCTCCAACTACCTTTACCTAATGTTTGTAATATAATGTAATAATTAGTGTTGTTCAACAATTAATTTATTTAATCGCGATTAATCGTGCGATTAAAATTATTAATCGCGATTAATAATCGCATTTTCTTTGGCAGCGTTATTTTGGTCCCGTAGTAGTAATTAAATTGATATAAACAATGCACCAGTTGCACCATTTTGAAATCCTTATGCTGTACTTCACTTTCGCCCATCATTGATTTCGAAAAAAATGTAATAATTTTATATTTGAAATTTTAAACTCGGAACGAATATTGTTGTTACCATTCATTGCATTATTGATTGGTTTGTCAAAATGCGTGAAAGAAGGAAGCTGCAATATTTTGGGCACGTACAGTGGAACAGCGACACCTAAGTCAACAATTGAAAGGACAATCCAACAAGGAACGATGCCAGGAACAAAGACATAGAGGGAGACAAAAATGACTATGGGCAGATGACGTGGAGTAGTGGACAGGGCTGCAAATGTCAGCAGCAGCAGTCAGGAAAACACAGGATAGACATTGCTGGAGAGAGCAAATTCATGATATCACCTCAACTTCACATTGTGGAAGAACAAGGAGAAAGAGAGATGATGATCTTATGATTATAATCAGTGATGTTAATCCTTGTCCTGGTCCTTGTCCTTAGAACAAGGAGGACCAATTTGAAGTCCTTGTCCTTGTCCTCGTCCTTGGAGTTATCCTTGTCCTTATCCTTGATTTTGACTTATCACTGATTATATTAAATAATCAGTTCAATTCTACAATTTCTTGCTTCATATTATTCCGGTGCATTTTTTACTGTGATCCTATCTGCTTCACTTGTGTAGGAAGGAAGAACGGATACAACGTTGATGGCAATCAAGAGCTGTTGGCAAATGGTCAGTTGTGGTGCTTCTTCTTGTTCTGCATCTACGGCTGTTGTCTTGTTAGGTTAAAGATTAATTTATAAAATTCAGATCTTCAACTTACAGTATTTGTAACTATTGTAGTACATCAGTTGAACTAACTGATTGCATTCAATTGCTATACACACACACACACACACACACACACACACACACACACACACACACACACACACACACACACACACACACATATATATATATATAGTTATATAGTGTATACATATATAGTTATACAGTGCATATATATAGTTATATACTGTATATATACATATTTATCTAATTTATAAATACCGGTAGTGCTCTACTATATATAGTTCTCTCTCTCTCTCTGGTATCTCTAAATTTGAACATTCAATAATGTGGTACTGTAGTTAAGCTGCCTGTCAAAATGAAGGTCATTATTATTATTATAAATTTAATTTTATCGTCCGTTTCAAACACATAGGTGTTCATCGGGGACGCCTAGACCACAAACCATGCAGTGCTAATCGGCAGAGCAGACTGTAGCTGAGGAGGGTCTCTCCAGGTCAAAAACCAAAAATCAGTCAGGACTATACCAAGACTTAAGGAGGAAATAAATAAGTTTTAAGGTGACTAAAAAATATCTGAGAAGAGGCCATCCAATATCATGGGGAAGGAGTTCCAAACATATGGAGATTAACTAAAGGCCCTACACCCAGATTTAGTCAAAAAGAATTTCAAGAAGGCATTTATTTGTAGACCTGGATATATATGGTTGAAGATAACAATTTCTCGAAGATAAGTGGGATGCTGATTTCTTAGTAGGCACTGCTTATGAGGAAACAAAGCATAGGACAGTCCTTAATTAATAATAGCTAATGCTGAGAAATTGGAGGTGTTTACAGCAAATGGCAAACAATTTGGTTTTGGTTACTGATATTTCATTTGGTTGCAAAGAGAAGCATTTAGTATCTTGTGTTTGTGATTGATTGTGACTGTAGGTGTTTCAAATGTACTCGGGTCATTTGTTTCTGCATATCCAGTCAGTGCAAGCTTTTCAAGGTGTGCTAATGTTTTAATTGTTGAATTCTACAAAAATTCGGCTTTATTTAGTACTACACAGTAAATAAATTCTGCATCAGTTGCTGCCAAGCATAATTATTGCTTTGAAGTTATTGTAATCTCTGTTTGTCATTTGATCAGTAAAGTTTTAGTTAGTTCAGGTCAGATCAGGTTTTCGCCCTCCAGCTGTGTCCAGCTATCAACATTTTCATGACATCTCTCCAAAGTTCTCTGTCCTTTTCTAAGTCATTTGGTGTCTTCCGTCAGTTTTTCCTTTGAGATCCAGCCCTGCCATGTTCAGATCTTCTTCCAATCCGTCCACCCATCGTCTTTCCGGTCTTCCTTTAGATGTTTTTCCATCTGTTTTAGTTAGTCAGTTAGTATGATTTTATGGAATTTTCATCTGCTGGCCTTATTGTCCTAAAAATTTAGATTAGAGCATTTTATGAGGGAATTTTTTAAAATTGTTGATTTAATTGATTATATTTATGTGATCATGATGTCACAGTTTTACTGATAGATTCTTCTAAGGAATCACTCAGAACTGCGAGAAATGCCTAACATTCATTTATTTGAGACAGAAACTTAGGTTTCCACCTCACTAGGTCCCCAGATACTGTACATTTGAGCTGTTACGATTGCTTCAAAGGCTATTTTTATTATTAACAACGATATCTGTATTAGTTATTCGACCGTCACTATTAGAAGCATCAGTGCTCGGATTAGAGTAGTTTCAACAAATTGTTTTGTTTTTTCTGCGAATTCCTTCAGGAGTGCCGTGATGGCGCAAAGCGGAGTCCAGACAACGCTGGCAAACATCTTTTCAGGTAAACAGTGCACGAAATTTCTTCCATTTTAAAATGCTGACGTAAACTGTGCTATACTGTTTGGCCCACCTTGTTTAGAGCACACAACTTACCCCCCCTCCGCACTTATGATTCTTTACTTAGTGAATGACTCGATCGGGGCCGTCGAGAGAACCTCGGGGCCCCTGTGCAGAGTTTCTGCGGGGTCCTAGAAAGTTTAAAATCCGGTGACAAACATTTTTTGCTTGTCAACGTCAGCGAGCAATGCCTTTGACGGGTCCCCATCTAACCCTAACTCTAGCCAAAACCATAGCCCGCCCAGGCCCCCTACAGATCACTGGGCCCCTGTGCATTTGCCCTGCCGCCACTCTCGGCAGGCTTGGACTTGATGTGCATTAACAGCCATGTAATGATAGTAATAGGAAGTTTCACCAGTTTAGCAAATGAATTGTCATTTATGTTGCTAATTATTTGCAGAGTGTGTGTGTGTGTGTGTGTGTGTGTGTGTGTGTGTGTGTGTGTGTGTGTGTGTGTGTGTGTGTGTGTGTGTGTTGAATGAATGAATGTCTTGCTTTGCCGTTTGCAGGCACCCTTGTTTTGTTGGCGGTCGCGTTTTTGACTCCGCTCTTCTACTACATCCCGGACGCCGCTCTGGCGGCCGTCATCATCATGGCCGTCCTCGACATGATCGACTTCAGCATGATCAAGCACTTGTGGGTGATAAACAGTAAGTTTCGATCAATGTGGATCATTGTTATGTTATTAAATTGGCAGTGTAATTGGATAAAAATATTATCTCTAATAATAATAATAATAATAATAATAATAATAATAATATTATTATTATTATTATTATTATTATTATACTTTTTAATCAGTTGCCATGATGCACTCTTTTGCTTAATCAATTATAATTATTAGAGATGTAAACTATATAATTTTATTAATTTTTGAAGAAAATACAATGAAAGTATCGTTAACCCCTTAACTGGGCAACTATTTGTAACTCAATGTAAATTGGACAAGCATTACTCGGGGCACCCAGTTAAGGGGTTAATATCATTTGTTCCCCATTTTTTATGCATGCTTTTAAGGGTTTTGCCACTTTAAGATCATTTATTTCATAGGGATGACACCAACAGTCCAACACACTTATACAGTAACCCTATGCCATTGGTCATGGCTGTTATATACAGCAGGAGGATTAGTGTGAAGTGTTAAGTTATGGCTTCATGTTGTTTTGGCCTCATTGGTTTTGAACTAGCAAGTAAGTAGCATGAGGTAATATAGGAACTTCTATAGTGCCATTTTAATAATGCATTTGGCATCAGTTGATGGTCGCTCCAAGTGTTGAAACGCTAGAGAACCTTTTACAAATTTTTTAAAAATTCAAATTAGTTTTATTCTTTAACCCCTTAACTGGGTGCCCCGAGTAATGCTCATCCATTTTACATTGAGTTACAAATAGTTGCCCTGTTAAGGGGTTAAGAGAATTCAGAATTTGTAACAAAGTCTTTTCCTGTATTTTAAACAGAAATCGACCTGTTTCCTTGGATTGCAACATTCTTCATTTCTTTATTTGCTGGTTTTGAGGTTCGCTGATTTTTTTATATTTGGCGTTGAAAAAAGTTTAGTTCAAAGTTCTGCATTTTAATATCATGATGTCTGAATATTTTAATGGAAAGTTTGATGCTTACATTTAGAAAACAAATTTATTTGAGTTATTTATTTCTTAATAGATTTTGAAGTTTGAAATGATGAAATTAACGTTTGTTTTTCTTTAGTTTGGGATTTTGATTGGTGTTGCCACTTCACTTTTGTTGCTGTTGTATCCATGGGCTCGGCCTGCTATAGAGGTGCATTCCTTGACTTATTTTCTTGTTTGTTGTTTTTATTACATTATTATTAATATATTGAATTTTTAACAAGGGAGTTGATGCTAAATAATCATGCAAGTGAAAATTTCAGACAGGCTAAAACTTCTATGTTGTGAATAAAATTAATTTGAAGTCAGTTTTTTGACAATAAAATTGTTGTAATTTACACATTTTAAAAAATTATTAAATATAAGTTTTTTTCCTTCTAGGCAAGGTCGGTTGCAGATTCAAAGGTTGAAACTCACGGGGTAGGGTGATTATTTTGAGATTTCTGTTAAAATATATTTCAGGTTGAATATGATATTCAGAACATTTTTTGTAAATTTACTGCTTTTTTGTAGCAGAAGATCTTAGCACAAGTACATTTTCACGTACAATTGTTTACCTTTTGAGTTAAATTCGACTTGCCAAGATCTGACTAGATATAAAATGATTTCTATGAAAATTTTTCCTAAATCTTAAAACATAGCACGATTTAAAGTGGCTTAGGAGGCATTACTGCCTGTGTGAAAGCCACTAGGGGTGCTAACGGGGCTTGAACCTGCTCCGTCAGCCTACCACTCCAGCGCATAACCCACTCTGCCATCTTCCACCCTTCTAGTGAACAATTGCCTTAGAGTCTTGCTTGATAGGAATACACCACTTTGAAAAACTTGTGAATTCTTACTATTTCATCTGGTTTTGTTAATCTAAACTGGACTTTTTTTGTCTTAGTTTGGAAAGCTATTTGTTCTATCGTCTTGTCTGGTTAATATTTCAGTGGCATCTACCAGACAGAGATGTGGTTGTCCAGATGAGGTCAGGTCAGGTCTTCGTCGTCCAGCTGTGTCCAGCTATTGACTTTTCCATGACATCTCTCCAAAGTTCTCTGTTCTTTGCTATTTCTTCCAAAGTCATTCGGTGTCTTCCATCAGTTTTTCCATTGAGATTCAGCCCTGCCATGTGCAGATCCTCTTCCAATCCGCCCACCCATCGTCTTTTTGGTCTTCCTTTAGATCTTCTCCCCTCTGGTTTGTAGTTGAAAGTTCGTTTTGGGTTTCTTATTTCATCCATTCTGAGTACGTGTCCGGTCCTCAGAATGTCCAGAAGAGGCGCTATATAAATGATCTGTTGTGCTGGATTGTATTTTATTCTTTGATGTTTTTGTGCATTTTGAATGTAGTGTAGTGATAACATCATCCTCGTTTCTATTCCAATGGGTCTCATGTTTCCTGGTGTTGATCATCTTCAGGAGAAAGTGGAAGCTAAGGCACTCAATGGTAAGCTGTTTGAGGTTTCAAATTTATCCAATCCGGTTATCAACTTCTATAGCACCACTTAAAATTGTGGCAATGTGGAAAACAAGAGGCTATCATATTGTTATGTGCACTTTGAAGTTCTCAAGTTTTCATCAGTTTTATGTGTAAATGTTATTGTTAATGTCATTACAGTTGTTGAAAAGCTTTGACATGTATGGTATAAGTGACATTTACATGGCACATAAACATTATCTTTTTATTGCAGGAACCTCTTCAAAGACAGTAATTGTTGACTTTACTCATGTTGTCATGATGGACTACACTGCTGTAATTGTAAGTGAAGCCTATTAATTTTTAGTACAGTGTAATCGGCATATTATGATATATATGTTTTTATAGAATGCTTGTTGTTCTAACAGTTGGTTCAGTCATAGATTAAGAGATAACAAATAAAAGTTTGACTGTAACTCTTCTGATGAAACAATGCATTGTGATTGTAGCTTGTAATTAATTTTAGGGTTTAACTTGTTAACTTGAGCTTCTAGGACCTCCTTTTATTCATTTAAATATTCATTAAATTTTATATTTGATGCGTGAAAATGCAAAACTTCCTCATAAATGGTTATGCTTAAAATTGCATGATGCATAAACAAATGATGCTAAAAAGAAATTTCTTCATGATATATATTTAATATTATTTAATTAATAAATATATTAATTGCTAAGGTTTATAGCAATTTTTTCCAAGACTATTGTTCTCTTTTGTTGACAGTTTTTAATAAAATGAATTATTTTGTTATTTCCTATTACTAAATTGGTTATAATGTTTGGTCTTTGCAAGCTTTGCTTTATTTTGATGATTGCATTGAACAGGGTGTGAAGGAGATGTATTTGTATCTACAGAAGAAAGCAACCCCATTGATTTTGACAAACGTTCAGGTAAGCAATGCTTTTTTCTAGGTAAAAAGTTTTGGGAACTCATTTCACATCTGCTTTGTTGTAAGAAATTGTAATTGGATATGCTCACTGAACACTATAATTTCCAGGATATATAAAGAAATAAACGTATTTTACAAGAAACCAAAATTATTCAAGGACTCAATACTGGTTTTCTTTACGGTGGCAAAGTTCTTTTTACCATCCAAGTGGATTTTGTAACATCACCACCTTCTTACCTTCATTGACATGTCGGTGTTGTCAAAGCGCTTTTGACTTTGGCATTTTTAACTCTGCTACAGCGCTATATAAATCGTCCAGTTAACATAACATAAAATTAACATACTCAAAGAGTTAAAATATAATTTAACTGTCTAGAGTAAAAGTCATGCAGAATACTGGTATTAGTCTTTACATCAACTTCAAGAATCTGGCAAAAAAGGTGTGGAATGTCATTTCTGTGTGTTCCCACTAAAAAATGCTGCCTTTTAGACCATCCTTATTGGCAAACATTCTACAGATTTGCATCTTTATGAATTCTTGCAAACAAGACGTGCTATTTAAACATGTCACCACTGCATTATAGCATGACACCTTTCTAACCACTGCATTATAGCATGACATAATGTGTTTTTATGTATTTTGCATTTTATTTTGCATTTCTAGTTCTCAAGTTGACTTAATCCAATTTGTGTCATGCAGTTTATTGCATGCTTTTTAAATAAAATTCTCATTTAAGCGACTTCTGCTGCACTGATTTGTGTTATAATTTTGTTGACTTGTAAGATGAATTTCCGTTGTCTTTTTAGCCAACCATCTTGCTCAAGCTCCAAAAGGCAAAAATTAAGAATCTGTGTTATGCAGCTTCTAATGAGGATGCACTTCGAATGATTGCAGGTTCAGTTAAGTTCTCGTGATCTTAATTGTACCAGTAATCCTTCCTTGGGGCGGGAAGTTAGCAGAGTGGTAACAGCATTGGTCTGGAAGAAGGTCGTATCTGACTTTATTCTTTCTAAGGTCGACTTCTTTCTTACTTGCTGAGGGGGTGGTAACTGATCAGCTTTACTTTGGTGGCAAACATGGGTCTGATGCAGTGATAAGTGTGGCCTATACCACCTCCACGTCGCTGATTGCCTCAGAGATAAGCTGGAACCCAACACTTGTAGGTTCAGGACCTATTTGACCTTTACCTTTAATCCTTCCTAGTGTAATGTGTTACACCAGTGGTCTAAATTGTATCTATCTTTATTCTCCCCGCTGTTCTGACTGGGGCTTACGGATTGACCTGGCTCTAATTCTATTTGGATTTGGTGCGCCATTTGTTGCCCTGGGCATTATGATAGTAGCATTAAGAAGTTTATTGATTGATTGATTGATTGATTGATTGATATATTATGTTGCTGCAGTTATAAGTGTTTGTGTCCTCAAACTGGAGAGTTGTAGGTTCAGATTTGATCTCAGCCATTGCACGACACTCCTAGACTAACTAGTACCTAAGTTGTGCCAGAGTGTCCAGTAAATATAGACTGATACCCTGTTCTGTTGTAGAAATGGAAGCAATGTAACAGACTAGTTCTTGTCAATTCAATTCTTATTGAATGTTGCTTCAGGGACATAGGATGCGAATAGCCAATTATCATAATTATTAATTAGACTTGCATTGGAATTCACTTTTGTCACTTCTAGCAAAATTAATAAAATTTTTATTGCCTTTCACTTTTGAAATCAGTACTTTGTCCTTATTTGTGCCATCGGTTGATGCTCTTGTGCATTATGAAGTGGCGCTATAGAAGTTTAAGATTAGATTAGATTAGATTAGATTAGATTTTGCTTATGAGGCATTTTTGGGCTTGTTTGAATTTTGCCAGATGGTGAAGTGATGGCACATGATGACTTGGTGAAAATCATCACTAAAGATGATTCCAGAATTGTGTCTAACGATGACGTTAATGTTACTCATCGCTCGTTGTCAAATATTCCTAAAGGTGAACTGGAACTCATTCCAAACTAGTTTTCCGTGCCTGCCGCTTCTGATATTCCAACTCAAATCCAGAACTCCATACTGTAAAGGAAGCATAATTGAATAACTGCAGTTGCTGTAATTTCTGCAGACTAATTTCTAATCCGTGCAATTACACAGGCATAATATTACGCATTCGTATTTTTGATATTGTTAAAATGTTGTGCACGTAGTCTGTAATACACATTACAGTTATTACACAATGAAAATAATGGCCAAAACACATTATGGTTCATCATTTTGCATAATATGTTATTTTTACAGTTTAGTTATAGTTTTAGTAAATCTGTCTTTGAGTATTTTTATGCCTGTCAAAGTTTCTTTTTGCCAGAAAATGACTATGACATATATCAAGTTATCTGTTATGTCTTATGAAATATTTACACGTTCACTTACTGATATTAACATGACATCATGGTCAGTCGTAAATTGCATCATGCATTTGTGCTGTCGTCTTTTATTGGCACATTGCCAGAATTTCTTTTTGCCTGACAGTTATAGAGCAGTGACTGATATTTGCATCAATTGTTCTGCTGACATTAATGAACCAAAAACGGATAGAATTTTGCACATAAAGTACGAAATGGTTATATTTGTAAATTCATGTATATTATTTTTGGTAATATATTATGACTATGTATTCATATTCCAAGTTCAGTTACAGTACTGCTATATGTTTATCTGTGGCTTTTGCCTTAGCAGTACTCTTTACATGGTACTAATTAAAGGTTGTTGAATCTGCTGTTGAAACATAGCTGTTGAAACAGTCTCAGGTTTTTTTAAAGTTAAAAGTTTCAGATTGAAGTTTCAGTTGTGAATACCAATGTACCAGAATTGTGTTCTATAAAGAAACCATCATTAGTAAGGTTTTTGTATGGATACAAGAGTAATGTGTGTCTTTAGTATGTACAGGACTGCTGCTCTGGCTAACCTAGCTGTGTTTATATTAGACGGTTTGAGGAATTTGACATAATGGTTTTGTGAAAAGTTTTATTTGAGTGTATATGGTTTAGGGGCTTTAGATTATATTTTCCCTTGAGCTTGAAAAATTATTGTCCAGAGTGCAGTGGTGTGCAGAGAGTGGTGGACACCCGGGGCCATGGTTGCCGAGTCAATTTTGGCGCCCCCATCTGGTCAGCGCCCGAGGCCACCGCCCCCCTTTCTGCACGCTACTGCCTGAGTGAACTAACTGTTGATTTATTGTTGTTTGTGAAACCATGTTACAATTTAAAAGTGATTGCATGTGTATTTGTTGCTGATGAAGATGAAAATTCCAGTGATGTAGTTGATGACTATGATGATGACAATAGCAGAAAAATTTTGTTTATATTATTTAGGGCTAGCAATACATTCTTGCATCATGTTTCTTGGTGCGCGGTGGAGTAGTGGTTAGCATACTGGTCTGCCAATCCTGAGGTCTGTGGTTCAACTCCCGGCCACAACAGAAACTTTTCAGTTGTTTCTGTGTCCCAAGCGCCCCCAGTCGACTCAGCTGTGAATGAGTACATCGGGTGTTAATTCGGTGGAGGAAAGGCGGCGAGGGAAAGGCTGGCAACCGCCCTCATTCAGCAGTTGCCATGTAAAACTGAAGGCGCTAACCCTTCGGATCTCCGTGCGGGCGCTGAGCCCATGGAGTGTATACCTTATCATGTTTCTTCAATTTATTTCCCATTTTTTGTGCTGTACTAGTGAATGTATTTCTTACAAGAGGTTGAGTCTGTGATACTTTTTTGCAGTTTTGTGATTTGTCTTGGAAACCTGTAACTCAGTGCTTCCCAAACTTTTTCCAGCCACGGCACACTATCCATGAAACATACAGTCAACGGCACACTGCAGCCGAAATGCCCGCATTTCATTTTTAAATGATGCATTGTATAAGCGTACTAGTACTGTATAATATTATTATTGTCTAGTATTCATTATAATATTGACTACCGTTCTTCAAAAGTACCCGGTACATATTTTCTTTCTTTGCAATCTGTATCCACTATTTCATGCCTAACGTCATTGAAGAGATATAATTAAACTTATAATTATTAACAATCAATACGGCACCGTTATTATTTTACTATTTTCCAATATTTTTCCGCGGCACACTTCTACCGTTGCTGCGGCACAGCTGTGTGCCGCGGCACACAGGTTGGGAAGCACTGCTGTCACTTATGTTTGGATGTTGTTGAATCTGGGCAATTTTATGTACCGGTAAACTTATGTAATTGTGAGGAACAGGGGTATTTTTACACACACACCCCAACACCCCAACACCCCCCAATTTGAGGTCAACACCCCCAAAATTTCCTAATCTAAGAATGATATGTACCCTAAATAGCTCCCAAACACCCCCCCCCCTTCCGCAATTCGAGAAGTAACACCCCCAACTTTATTTGTCTGATGACCTTTCTTTCTTTTTTTGCTTGTCATACATTTTTGAGACCTTATAATGCTCTTTTTGCCTGTCAGACTTTTTTGTGGGATGACTTTTTTCACACTTATTCGGCAGAGACCCCACATCTTACTGGCACCCTCCCCTAAATTCACAAAATAACCCTAGAAATAACCTTGATTTGCATGTTGACCTAATAATCATAGACTTGATTTGCATGTTGAATTTTGATGTATTTAATCAAGTTTAATGTAATTTATAAA
This sequence comes from Metaphire vulgaris, assembly GCA_018105865.1. Taxonomy (NCBI): domain Eukaryota; kingdom Metazoa; phylum Annelida; class Clitellata; order Crassiclitellata; family Megascolecidae; genus Metaphire; species Metaphire vulgaris. Next base: position 15,558,563 of record CM030840.1, read on the forward strand.
TTCATTTGAGCTGTCCTTCCATTAATTAATTACCATCTTCATAATCTTTATATTTTGAGTTTGGACAATTACCCTAATTGAATATATTACAACTGAACCTGTAGTATTAATCAAAATTATTGCTAATAAAATCAGAAAAAGCTAGAGTCAACAGGAAGAAAGCAGCAGTATGTTGGTCATGTGATACTTTCCCCGGTGTGAATGATTCAAATATTCGGCAAAGTATTTTTGTTGATTACTTGTTTTATTCATTATAGTTTGAAACTCAACCCCAATAATAATTAACTACTGTTGCTAAGCATTGCATTCTCAGTTAAGTCCATGGTGATGAATGATTGTGAACTCTTGAGCAGTAATTCATTTGACATTAATTGCATTATTAATTACACTAATGATTTGCATCATTAATTTATTATCATTAACATATATTTGATCACTTTATGCGTGCACTTGACATAACTTATTATACTTACTGCATTGTATATTACCGGTATGTTGATTATTGTATAGGACCAAAATATTATTTTCCATCAAATTTTGACGATTATTGTGTTGAGTGCCTATCTCTAAGTATTCATAAATCTAGAATCTAGATAGTACGAATTACTTGTTAATAAAGGGTAAAAAAAATATAAATAGCTAATATTTGTAATTTGTTGTATATAATCACTATGGGTTTAATATTGATGAAATATCTATCTGTAAAATTTAGAAATTTTAAAGAGAAACCCTGCGTGGTTACCTAGGTGCTGTAGGCAGTGGCGTAGCGAGGGGGCAGTGGGGGGCGAACCGCCCCAGGCGGCACTTGCTCTCGGGGTGGTATTTTCGAGAAGAAGGCTTTTTCAGGAGGAAAGTGGGATAAGGTTATTTTGCTTGCCAGGAATTTTAGGAAGTGGCAATAACGTTTTCTTTTGCTTGTCCAGAATTTTTTAGGAAGTGCTTTTTCGGAGGCGGCACTTTTTTGATCGCCCCAGGCGGCACTTTGCCTCACTACGCCACTGGCTGTAGGATCGTTAAAGGGGTCGTCCATAAATTACGTAACGCGGTTAGGGGTCCGGCCATATGTTACGAAGTGTGACGACGGGGGGGGGGTTCCGTAAATGTGACATAACGCACAAAAATAAGTGATGACCTTTGACCTTTTTTTGTTTGTCGGGGATTTTGGAGAGGAAGAAATACAAGGATGATCTTTTTTGCTTGTCAGGGATTTTGGAGAGGAAAAAATACAAGGATGACCTTTTTTACTTGTCAAGACTTTTCGGAAGACGAAAATGGGGGTCGGCCCGTTGTTACGTTATATTTTAGGGGGTCTGACCTTTTGTTACGTCGCGTTACCCTATGCTCCTATTTCACCTCGGATATTTTCGGAAATTGCGGTGTTTTCGGTTTTAAAAGGGCTATCGAGCAAAAAGTCATCCGGATCATCCAAACAGGCGCTGATCCCCTGTAGTTCTCTACCTTTATTAGGAAAATAGGGAACGGTGCTATATATGTAACCAAAATAGCGAAAAGTCGCGGATAACATTGCCGCATATTTATGCAGAAGTCGCATATGCAGAAAACCGGTTGCAAATGCGGCGCATTAAAAAAATTTGTTAATATTATATTGTTGTATTTTTTATTTATTGTCATATAAATAATAATAATTATTGATTTTAATGATTTCAAATCTAGATATTTACGTTTATGAGTCTTTGCTTATCGGCGCGCTGCATTTGAAATTAATACAATGACCGTTGATCGATTGTTTTGCTGAGTCAGAGTTCACTAAAAAGTTTTCTGGCGAATTCTGAACCAGCGGTATCGCAGTACTAATTATGAGTTCAACTGGGGCCAAGGCCTTGCGAAAAAGTGCATCGAAGTCGAATAATTCAACAGCGAAAATGCTCAGTGCCGACCTCGCCAGTACGTCTGTGGCATCAGCTGCCGAAGTGAGCAAGATGGCGGCAGCCGCTACACTCCTTCCGCCTCTCGGAACCTCACGGTCGATGACCTGTACTGCATGGAAAACCCAGGAAAACTGCTGCCTTTCATACCGCCGGTACAGATCCATGGTTTCGACGAAAGTTTCGAACGGAAGCCGGTGGGAATCAGCATAAAACCGGAGCTGTTGATGTCGCCAACAGCTTCGCCGATAGATAATTATAGGTCTCAGAGTATTGAACAACGACCAGATGCTGGTGGTTCAGGACTTGTGGTGCCTACGAGCACAGAAGTTAGGCCTACAGAACCCGAGCCTGCCGCTGGACTTCTGACAGCTGCCGAGGTTGAATTCATCGCTTCACTCCTCGGTCCGATGGAACCTGGCTGTACAGAGTTCCTTGGACACGAAATCAAGAGCTCGAAATGCACGGAATTTGACAGGCATTTCTTCGACAATTGTTCACCTCGGAAACAGTCTGTAGACCTACTGCAGCAGCCCCAGATCTACAGTCCACAGGATACCTTGCATGGTAGGCGTTCAGTTGCTAAAGAATACAAGACTATTTTATCTGACTGCTCGAAGATCGCTGATCCCGGTTTCAAGTTTACCTTACCTGATGTGCCTGAACCTAAATTGGTGCTGACTAAATCCGACCATAAACTTTTAGACCCCTCCAGCGGTGAAACGGCTAGAACTGGAACAATTGCTGGTACAGCTGGATTTGTTTCTGCTGATGTAACGTCTGCACAAATTGCTGAGAAAACTGAATTTATTTATTCTGCAGCTACAACAATTGACACCGAATTTCATGCGCCACTGCCACCCATGACCAATAATTTATGTATGGATTCGCCTGCGTATTCACCTAGCGGCGGTCAAGTGGCCGTGGCCGATGGATCTGCTCTCGACGAGTCTGCTCCCGCTGGACCTGCTTCACCCCGGCAGCAGCATCTGAAGAACCAATCGATGATATGTGCCCTGGATTCGGTACAAAAATCACCGGGCAATCTCCCGAGGCCTGTATCGATTGTACAGAGCAAGAAAAGAAGCTGTTCTCCGGTTACGATTATACTCGAGATCACTTTGACGAACTGCGCGAAGCATACCATTATTTTGCAGCTCCAGGCGAAATGCTGCACGTGTCCAATTTCGCGAGAAGTTTGCGCTCTATTGGACAGAACCCCTCCCAGAAGGAAATCAGCAAGATGTTGGCCATAGCTTCGGTCCGCCCCGAAGACGGCCGCATCACGTTGGAAAACTACCTGAAGGCGGTGGCCTGCTGGGGCTTTAAGTCCCACGCCGATATGATAAGGGACCTGGTTGATGCGATGAAAGTATTTGGACAGTCGACGTGCGGTGAAGAGACAGCAGAACCAGATTTCCAGAACCTGCGTTCTGCTCTGATGACTTACGGAGAACCATTGAAAGAAGAGGAGGTTCAAGAGTTGATGCAATTCGCCAAGTCTGAAATTCCTGGCGAGAGAGATTCCTTTGACAATATCACAAAGCGCCTGATATCGCAGTATCTGCCAAGATCTCAGACGCCTACTTCCAATCCAGCTACGCCTAGTTGATTTATATAACCCTTTAGATGTAGGCCTATCCAGAGATGGTCATATGTCCATTTTTAGAACCAAACCCATCACATCTCCAACCCAACCCATGCCAGCAATAGGGTTACTTGACCCAAACACCGTATATAATACATTGCAATTTCTTAAACCATGACATTTTCAGACCCAACCCGTGGGTTAACCGAATCCATGGCCATCTCTGGTAGCCTATATCAACACGACTTCATCTTAAGCTGTTACTTTCATGAATGAATTTTTTGCATATGCAGAATTATTTCCTTGCCATTTACAAATAAATTTCACTTTTGAGGTCATGCCCGTTTGAGTTTGCACTTGCTGTGTTTCTGAACTCAGTCATCGTTTCGCACCACTGGCATTCTCCTGAAAGACCTGTGTGAGTAAATTGTGCTGGTATCCTAAAGGGAAGAGTTCTATAGAGGCCCCTATGTTTCGGCTGTCAAACTATATATGTTACCTTGCCAAAATGATTAAACGGCAAGTAGGAGAAAATTTGTATTGCGCCTCTTCAGAGAGCTACTGAACAGTGTTTATTCTAGCCACCTTGACATTGGGGGGATTTTGAAATGTTTGGGGGGGACAAGGTCTGAGTCTCCACACTTTTTTTGGAGGGGGGATTTCCATTCCCCAGCCAACATATAAAAAATTTGGGGGGATTTTAAAACTTGGGGGGAATTCCCCCCAGAGAAGGCCTAGAATAAACACTGGCTACTGAAAGGCGCTCCCATTACAATTGCGGCGAATTGATAAAGATATGAACGTTTACAGACTTTCTTACAGGCTTTACAGACTAGGGGCCTACGCACAGCACAAGACAGATCGCGATGGAGAACACTGACCCATGCATGCTTGTAGCCAACCGTCGCCAAGCCGACGACGGCGCAATGACCTGACCTGACCAGACTTGGAAAAGAAAATAATGGTCTTCTGTGGCTAACTTAGCTTAGGTCAGTGGCAATATGGAAATTATGGTCGACAGTGACGCTTCCGCGAGCACCAGCCTATGAACGGGGCTTTAATTAGGGCCTATTCTGTTCTATTCCTTGGCATGTAAAGTCCTTGAATTTTCTGTTAGATTTCTATATAAGTTATATCATGAGCCTTATATCTAGATCGTGGTGGCCTTAGGATTTGGCAAGTCTTGATCGTTGTTTAATGTATGTAGCATTAAGTATAGGGTCCCAAAAGGCAGTCAATAGGGGCACGGGCCCCTGGGCCCCCTGGTGGAGCCGACTGCTCTTCTCTTCTATAGCAGAATTTGCGGCTCGCGAAAAGATCAACAATGTTTCTGAATAGATTAACAGATCAACAAAATCATATACTGTACAATTGACACATAGCAGTAATAATGTTGCCTGTTTGCCAATTTAATCATAGGTCCCATAAAAATAGCAGCAGAGATTGAAAACAATTTGCAAAAAAATAGATCACACCAGGGATATTTTTACACACCCTAACACTCCCCAACACCCCCCGCCCCATTTGAGGTCGACATCCCCGAAAATTTGGTAATGCGACAACAATGGTATGCATACAAATTGCATACTAATTAGCTCAGAACACACACTCCATGGAGAAGGACACCCCGAACTTTTATTCTCGGATGACCTTTTTTTGCTTGTCAGCCTTTTTCGAGCAGAAACTTAAAAATTCCGACCCCCCAGATTTTCCCGACACCCCCAAATTCAAAATCCTAGATATAACACTGGATCACCCTTACCTCGTTTTCGTGTCAAACTGTGGTAATGCGGTTCCCAAGCTTTTGAAAAATTATTGTCAATTTGTCATTTGCGGTTTGCACCTTCTATGGGTTTGGCTACCCCTGGTCTAGATGCTGCAATGCCTACTAGCCTGAGAATTTTCCTAACAGCACCTGGGGCCAGACTGTTCGGATCCATCCCAAATTTTAGATTACCAGCGGCGTGGTCAGACTGTTAGAAACTAATTAATAGGACCTATGTTCGACCCCACCGGGGAATCGGCCTCAACCAGTAGGGGGTTAGACTCGTCACCCACCCCTGCATGGTAGAGCGAACACGCGTCTACTGTCAGTGGCGTATTGCGATAAAACTGTCACCCTTGAAATTGTTGACCTAGGCTAAGGGGCCAATCGGCCACAGTTGCAGAATTCCTGTTGAAATTCATAAGTTATTAAAGCGCGGTCCAGTTTTGATGCATTTCATTAAACGAATCAATATATTATGAATTTATGACAAATAATTGCTGAAATAGTGGACCTAGCAAACGTGCAGTCCATTTACCCTCAAGTGACCCTATAAATTTCCACCGCCACTCAGTGCTTAATCTAGGCCGTTTCCGGGGTGAAAATTGCCCTTTTCTCCCCCCGGAAATTTCAGATTCCCCCCGGAAATGTTGGCATACTACATGGACTAACAGCAGCCCCTAGCAGAATTCCCCCCGGCTTTGCCAGTTCCCTCCCGGCTGGAGTCCAGGAGTCTAGATTAAACACTGCCGCCACTATAGTATGGTCAGAAGGGCTACGCCTTTGCAAACGCGTCGAAGTCAAAGGTCCACGGGACATTCAGGTCAACCGTCTCTGGTTTTCTTAAAACCACAAAACATTTTGTATTCGAACACCTGCGAATAGCTGATTAAACTCGTCCAGTATTGAACAGTTCGACCGGTCAGTGGCATAGCCATGGGGTACGGGGGAGCGACCCTTCCCCTGAGGAAATTTTCAGATAGCTAAGTGGCGAATTTTTCGTTTTGTTTGAAAATGCAGTAAATGAAAACTAAAAAATTAAAGACGATACGCGACAACAAACTATCGGCTACGGGGACCTTTATTGTACGTCAGGATTTGTCGAGATGTCGGGGTGGGGGAGGGGGAATTCGACGTGGCGTAGTCTTTTGATGTGGTTTGAAAACTTACAAAGGATAAGAAGCGAAGACATTAGACAACGTCTCAACCCCTAAAAGATACATTATTATCGACAAAATCAGAAGGAAAAAGACTCAACTGGTATGGACAATTGAACATGTCAACAGAATGGATGAAAGGAGACTAATTACAAGGCACTCTACACTCAAATAGAAGGAAATAAAGGCAGAGAGAAAGACCCAGGACCAGTGGCGGCTCCACACTCCCCCTATTGACTGCCTGGCCCCTGCGGAAGGGGACCCTATATTAATGCTAGATACATTAAACAACAAATGGTTGGCCCCCATGATTAGACCCAACGGCCCCCAGCCAAATCCTAGAGCCGCCACTGCCCAGGATAAAGTGGATGGACAACATCAGAGACGATATGAACATGAAAGGAATTTCAGTCGTAAAAGGAAGACGATTAACAGAAGATAGAACTTCTTGGAAACATTTTGTGTCTAGCTATTGCCGCTAAAGAGTTGGCAGAGAACAAAAAATTAACGATGATGATGATGATGATGATGATGATGATGATGATGATGATGATGATGATGATGATGATGATGATGATAAAAACCTACAATAGCCGCGCCTTTCTAATATGCTCGTCGCTCCCCCTGAGGCTAAAACCTGCCAACGCCACTGTTCGCGGTGTTTTAGCTATCGATCCTGGAGCGATTCGCATCAGGACTGCTAACAACACATCTCGACCACTGCTTCGGCATTTTCGACCACCCCACCCCCACCCCCACCCCGCCACGCACGCATATCAGAAAAACAAAGCGGCGTCTAGATTCTGCCGAGATGAACCGGTTCGTTCTCCTTCGCCTCCTTGACGCTGCGCGCCTTGCGGCCTTTCCTCTTCCGGGAGCAGGCGAAAAGGACGACGCCCGGAAACAGGTGCATGACGAGGCAGAACCAGAGCAGGACGTACGACCAGCCGTTGTAGATTTTGGAAAATTCCGGAACGTTGTCCTTCATGTTGAGTTCCTCGTACATGATCGACTGGCGGAAGACTTCGAGGGTGACCCAACAGCTGGCCCCTGCGTGGCGGCGAGAAAAAGCAAACAGATCCATTGAATATTACACATTATCTAGTCTAATCTTTAACTTCTATAGCGCCACAGCCGCCGCCACTTCATGGTGCACAGGAGCAGCATCAACCGATGGCACGCCAAATCCAAATTAATAAAGATCCAGGTCAAATCCAGGGTATCCGGTCAGACAAACGGGTGACAGTCTATGGTGGATAAGAGAGGTCAAATAGATGGGGATTTCCCTGTGGTAGTACGATATATACGGGGTTGACCGTTTTGTTCGACCCTGCTACCGTGAGGTCGCAGTGGGTCGAAACCTGACCCCGATCGATCACGAAGCGACCCGGAAAATTGAATATTTTGCAACGAATGCGTAAGTTGTAACTCCATGCACGCATATACCAAGCATAGGCCTAGAATATTCACGTCGCTCCGTCGTATATAGCCTGCATAACGTGTGCGAAATAATCGAATCTGCTTTCAACCAAAGGGCATGAATGAAAAATTGGGCAAATGTCGCAAGTTTCAACAGCGCCCTGTTAGCGGAGTTTATCAATGTATCGTTGATTTTTAAGTTAAAATATACAAAACGCCCTCATTTATTTGTGCCTATGGCAACATCTACAGCCCTTGCGGTCGGCCCTCCGGGGAGTCATCAACACAGCCACTGCACTCCTCCCCACAAAAAAACTAATTTTTTGCATAACATTGATAGAAACCCCACTCCAAATTCTGTGTATTGGCATTTTGTTCGCCTCTAAAGGCACCAATTTCACGGGTAGACCTATAAACCCAAAATGCCGAAAAGCCGAGATTAGCATAAAATTATGAAAACCCACGTATAATGCTTATATCAGGCCTATGGATTAAAATTCGTAGACGCAGTGCAGAGCAACATTCCAGAATTTCCTGACTACGAAACCAGGACACATAGGCACAGAGCCTCCCCCTCCCCATACACATCCCAATCCTTTTCGTTTCAACGTATATATATACTTTCTTTCCAGTTTAATGTCTAGAAGCAACAATCCATCATCGCACCGAATACATACACAGGTAACGCTAAGCAGTATAAGTTTTCGTGAAAACTGACATCTCTCATCGAAACTCCAGATATTAGGCCGCTAGGTTCGAGGCCCACACCACCCCCACATTTGGAGAGGCGAGGCTCTGGAGTTTCGAAAGCCCACCATCACCACTTTTTGGGAAGAAGCAACATTGTTGATTACCAGACAATTTCTTCAGCGCAATAGACAAGACCAGGGGCGTAGCGACATATTAAATATCATAAAGGGGTCCAGTTTTTATTTGTTCACCTTGTACATGTACTTTGCACGCAACAATATTTTGCATTTCGACACTGAAAATACCGGCACGCAATCTCATAAAGTTTCACCGCTCCTGTATGTTAGACTGTAGAAATTCAACGTGTGGTCTTTTTGCGCAGAAATAACTGAGAGAATATATATATATATATATATATATATATATATATATATATATATATATATATATATATATATCTTCTGCGTGGCTGTCTTTGCAACATCATCGAGGTTGATTTGTTTTGAAAGATGGATAAATATATTGCGAAATTTTCTCAGAAGAAGGCAGGGAAAGATGGAGGTAGGTAGATGTCGCCCCCCGCATTTCATGTAAGCTTACGCCTACGGATTAATGTATTGTTTATTGCATGACGATCCCTGACATGCGTTAACGTTTTTCGAAAGATGGTTAACATTGTCGAATACTTTTTGTTATTCGATAAACTAATGGAACAAGCGGATCAATGACATGGGGCGATATATCTGCAGATATAAACCATTTTATTGCGGCGGTGATACCGAGATTTCACCTGCCTGATGCAGTCGGAAGCAGATGGAAAATGTCAGAAGAAAAATGAACCGAAATGAACGGAATGTGATCTGCATGTGTATGACTTTTGCGAGCTGCTGTTGCTGAAAGATGTCGCTGTTTCGGAGCAAATATTTCGCTATCGTAGATGTCAAATAGCCAAAACTACTGGGGTCAGACTACTCCATCCCAAATGTTCGACTGCGAGTAACGGCGTCACGCCGCGTCAGGTCAGACGATTAGAAAGCAATATTTTCGACTCCACCGCGCGCGCGCGAGAGATAGAGAGAAACAGACAGACAGATAGAAGAGAGACAAAGAGAGACAGAGACAGAGGTGAAACAGGTGCAATTGAGCTGCAAAAATCAACAGGTTATTAGTAGTGTTAATAATAATAATAATAATAATAATAATAATAATAATAATAATAATAATAATAATAATAATAATAATAATAGTAGTAGTAGTAGTAGTAGTAGTAGTAGTAGTAGTAGTAGTAGTAGTAGTAGTAGTAGTAGTAGTAGTATCAGTTGTTGTTGTTGTTGCTGCTGCTGTAGTAGTAAACTTCTATACAGCCACTTTAGTATTGCACATAAGAAACCGTAGAGATCCATGAAAGCAGACCGCAGTCTGCAGGAGCGGCAGATGAGCATACGGGATTTCTGGGAGTGAAATGGATATTCAGAAGAAGGCGCGATTCAATGGTAGGTCCAAGATAACGAAAACACGTGTATTAAGATTAATCTCACTACACCCGTAGTACACGAAAACGGCCGTCTCTCTCTCTCTCTCCCTCTCTCTGTCTGTCTCTCTGTCTGTCTGTCTGTCTGTCTCTCTCTCTCTCTCTCTGTCTCTGTCTGTCTGTCTGTCTCTCTCTCTCTCTCTCTCTCTCTCTCTCTCTCTCTCTCTCTCTCTCTCTCTCTCTCTCTCGCTTCTTCTTTCTTCTAGGAATCAGGACCAGCGCTGGTCGGTGTAGCCCATCCAAACGTCCTCCAAAGCGCTCTTTCCGGCGCCACCCCTCCCCCTTTCGATGTCCGACCTCTAAGCGCTCGAAATCCGTACCAGATGGTCGAACGTGCGTCTGGCATTTAGACGGTTAGACCCTCCCAAGACCTAAGAGTGACAGTTCTACGCGGGAGCCATCTTAAACGCCCACCCCCCAACCCCACCCCATAAATCCATCCGCACGATACCGATTTCGGCGCCATCCACTGGCTCCCACTCTGCCTAAAATGCCCTTTTCGAACGCCGATTTCTATGCCGCCTATTAGGGGGCCTACTACTCGTAAATACAGGTCTGTGAAATGGAATCTGTGGGTTTACCTGTAGACGCGTCCGCCAGAAGACAATGGAACACAAAAGACGTTGGGCGCCTGACTCCTCCTCCTGCTCCTCCTCCCTTTCTTATCCGGTCTTGCCACCGGTGGAGTTAATGGTGGTTAACCGTGGTTCTCACACGGGCAGTAGTCCCTACTGAACCACTTTAAACCTTGTTATATACAGTGGCGGCTCTAGGATTTGGCAAGTGGGGGGCCGTTGGGGTGGCAACTTCTAATCTTGGGGGGCCAACCATTTGTTTAATGTATGTAGCATTAAGAATGGGGTCCCAACTGGGGGCAGGCACTCAATAGGGGGGCACGGGCCCCCCTGCCACCCGGTGGAGCCGCCACTGGTTATATATAATATATTATATGGCGGAACCTGCTTTGGCAATCGGCCGTAAGTGTAGGGGGGGCTGGGAGGGGGGTTACAGCTCCACGATACCAGATTCTCTAAATTCAACGCTCTTCTGCGTTTTCATGTCTTTGTAGTTTACAGTGTCTTAGAGACACTCTGTTTAGGAGGGAAGCCATAAAATAGACCGAAGCGTCGTGCGCTGTTGATAAACTCTTAAATCCACTAGTAAGCTGGCCTACTTGGCGTTCCCACAAGAACGCCACCGAAGTTAAGTAACGTCGAGCACGGTTACTACTTGGATGGATGACCATCCCGGGATCGAGTAGTGGTGCCAGCGACCAATAAAATCCTTGTAAATGGCCCACCTGGCCCAGGTGGGCCATGGCCCACCCTGTTGCAAACCCCATGATTAAAAACCACATATTCTTGTGTCCCCATCTTTGTTGTGTCAAACCGTACTAGAATTGTCAATATATTCTGTCTCAATTTTTTTCTAAAGTTTTCGAAATGCCACGAAAAATAATGAGCCATTTGAAACGACACTATACAAAGTCTTTCAGAAATCTACATGTATTCTCTGTCAAATGTCTAAAAAATCAATCGAGAGATAAGATGGCGCTTAAGAGAGCTGGTTTCTTCTATTACAGGTTTTATAGACCACAAAAATATTATAAAATTTATACCCTGTTTGAAATGGGACAAGCAAGGACTAGTGCTACAGTAGGCTATAGATATGCAAAAATTCAGAAGAGTGATGAAACGAATTAAAACCACATATTCTTGTGTCCCCATCTTTGTTGTGTCAAACCGTACTAGAATTGTCAATATATTCTGTCTCAAGTTTTTTTCTAGCGCTTTCGAAATGCCACGAAAAATAATGAGCCATTTGAACGACACTATACATAGTTGCATGGTTATAAAAATATAATAATTTCAATGGTCTTCCACATCTGCGACATCTCAATTATATATGGCAATATTATGCCAATATATTGGGGATTTGGGGTTATTAGTTCCACAATACATTGTAATTTGCCAATTGAAAATGGGTGGGCCAAACACATTGTGGCCCATTTGGCCTAAATATTGGGTGGGCCATGGCCCACCTGGCCCACCCTGTTAAGCCCCCATGCGCCGGACCCTACGCTCGTTCGAGTACGGGACTGCCTTTACCTTTTACCTTTTGACTATAATATATTGCGATTATATAGGCCTATGGAGTTTAAAATATTATTAAGAGTATACAACAAAACGCAGTCAAAAATCTTAGAATACACGCTGAAAATATTACTAAATGATTGCTATCTTACTGCAGGGCCTGCAATTATTAATTTATTTGTGTACCGCCAGATTTTAAGGGGATTTCAAAAAGTTATATCCATTTTTGGCGCATTTATTTTATTTTAATCGGCACCTGCATGTCATTGGTATTAGCCTAATTGTTTTACAGTATGCGGTCACAGGTTCTGGAGACTGGAATTCATTCATTGCCAGCATCATCACTTCGAATAACCAGCACATTTTCATCTTTTAGATTCGATGTTAAAACTTATCTATCCCCCCGCTCATCTAAATTGAATCGTCCGGCTTGACCTGGCTCTTATTCAGTGTTTTATCCAGACTCCAGGCCTTTGGGGAGGGTAAATTGAGGCTTTCCAGGGGAAAATCGACTTGGTTGTAGGAAAAAAGCCACAGTTCAATGCAAAATTTGTGTGTGTTGGGATTTTTAAGGGGGGATTTTGAGGTTTTTTGGAGGGAATCTCACCTCCTAACAGGCCTGTATAAAACACTGCTCTTATTAGACTGGAAATTTATTGATTGGTTGATAGATTTAATAATAATAATGTGGTTTTAAGTGGTTTAGGAGGCTAAGTAAGCCTTGTGAAAACCACTGATGTAACCAACCATCTGCATTCAATAACCTAGTTGATAGATTTATTGGTTGATTGAATATAAGGCTAAAGAGACTGACTAGCAAATGGAACGTCTAGCTCTACACCAAACTCAACGTGCATCTGTCCAGTGGCGTAGACATGGGGAGGGGGTTGGGGGGTTAAACCCCCTTGGCTGTTTGACCAAAAATGTTTTTATTGCGTATCAATATATAGTTGTACGCGCTCTTGTGCTATTTAACTCACTTAGTCAAGCAACATAATAGTTGACGACCTTTTTTGCTGGTCAGAATTTTCCGAAGTTTGGAATCGTGGGAACCATAACCCTTCTTCGATAAATCCTGGCTACGCCACTGAATCTGTCTACTGTAGATCGGTGTCCAGTTCAAATACTGGACACACACACATTTTCAGTTTCGCCGTTGTTGTTGTTGTTGTTGTTGTTGTTGTTGTTGTTGTTATTGATACAGTGATACTGTTAGTCTACTTTTTGCTGCATGGGCGTCCGCAGAATTTTTTCCAGGGGTGCAAAACTGGGTTTTGTGGCGAAAGAAACAGCCAATTTTACTTTTTTCATAACTCTACAATTTTTCACGGGGTGCAATTACACCCCTTGCACCCTCTCCGGACGCCCATGCTTTTCTGATGGATCATGAAAACGTTCGTTTTTCCACATCACCGCGAGCGGATCGTCAGATAGACAACTGTATCCCGCTTTTGGCAACAGCCTTGTTTGTCACAGTTTGTGGGTAAGGCACCTTCAGCTGTTTCCGAATTTCCTTTGTCCAGTGGCTTAGAAAAGGTTCGTATTTTCTACGATTGTGCTGCAGACGCAGTTGCTAATTGGACAAAAGAAGTACGGTACTCGAAAGCAATTATGCCAACGAGTACCTCAAATACCTGATCGTCTGTCTGTCTGTCTGTCTCTCTGTCTCTGTCTCTCTGTCTGTGTCTGTCCGTCCGTTTCGCCGTCCGTCCGCTTGTGTCTGCATGTATCTTTGGTTTGAATGGTTTCCTACCTGTGATTATGTGTATACAGGCTGCCAGTCTTTTAAACATGTAGCGCAGCTGACCGAGCGAGTACCACGTGAATGCATGGGCAACAATCGACAACAATAGCGACACGATTCCCATGGCAACCGTCGACCTACGGAAGTCTGAAAGACAATACAACAACAACAACAACAACCGATATATACATATATATATATATATAAACATATATACGTGTATATGAATATATATATATATACATATATACGTGTATATGTATATATATATACATACATACATACACGTATATATATATATGTATATATAAAATATGTATATATGTTACAGTCAAAGTGTGAAATCAGGCAATGTTGACATTGCCTGAAACTTTTAGGAAATGTCGACATAAGCCGTTTCACTCGGGCACTGTCGACATTGACTGAAATGTTTAGGCATTGTTTAACAATGCCTGAAATTTGCTCAAATTTTTTACACACATTTCCTGAAATTTTTATCTGTGATGGAATAGCATAATAAGTAACATAAAACAGTTCTGAAACCTTAATAAGTGCCAAAAACTTTAATAGGTTCAAATGAAATAAAAAAACAGGCAGTAATAGAAAAAAGTTATACACAACTGTAAAAACTTCAAATGCAATAAAGGAATGAATTCCAAAAAATTTTATAAGGTTCTAACGCAATAAAGAAAAAGCAGTCATATAAAACAGTTCTACAACATTAATGAAGTCAACTAAAATTTTATAAGGAAGACAACGCAATAAAGAAAAAGCAGTCATATAAAACAGTTCTACAGCATTAATGAAGTAAACTAAAACTTTATAAGGTTCTAATGCAATAAAGGAAAAAGCAGTCATATAAAACGGGCCAATATTTAACAGTTCTTATTGCAGCAACTTAAACGTGAATGGCAACGACTATTGCATTTCAGTTTAGCTTTGAAACATCTACAACGATTTGTTTCACACTTTTTTGAACCCTTACAATTGCATTTTGCAAAACCTTGACCGCCACTCTTTGATTCGTACTGAACAGCAGCCCTCAATGAAATCTCGCTGTGTGCCATGACATCATCTTCATTTAGCAGTATCTGGGTGCACAAATCAAATTGATTTTGTGCATACGGCCTTGTAGAACACCAGCTCTAACAGCTATACGATACATGTCGTTGCAGTTACGATGAAGAATGACACCCATGATATTACGAGGGTCGCCACGTCCTCGATCAACTAATGGAACAGGGACGGTAACATTGTCACCAGGATTTCCAGCTGCAAATTCTATTCTACTACGCAAAACCATTCGTTTAGCTTGCTTCACTAAACCTTCTCGAGCCCTCTTGCGACGAGACTGTATACTATCATGCAGGTGATCTATGAAATCTGATGCTTGCTGGCAGTGATATTTCAGTTCGGGAAATAATTTCAGTTTCTATTCAGTTTCAGTTCTAGGGTTGCCAATTTCAGTTTCTATTCAGTTTCAGTTCGGGAAATAATTTCAGTTTCTATTCAGTTTCAGTTCTAGGGTTGCCAATTTCAGTTTATATTCAGTTTCAGTTCGGGAAATAATTTCAGTTTCAGTTAACAGCTGATAATCATTTTCAACGTTCAATAAGTGGCAAGTAACAATTGTTCTGTTCAGTTAAGTAACTACAGTAAGTTAAGTATCTAAGTTAAATCCAATGTGCATTTAGTTTTAAGAAGACTCGCATTTATAAATTTTTGGTGAGGCAATTCCTTCGGCCAGCTGTTAACAAGCCACACAGTGAGAAGATTCGCTCAACATAGGCCTGTTAGGCAGGCGCAGTGATCAAATCTTCAGCCGGATCTGCTAATTGAGCGTAGGATGCACGACGCTTTCTCCAGAAAGTCAGTGCATCTTCATCTCCAGAGTATTGCTGAAGTTCTGACAAGTAGTTGTCCAGCTGGCCTTGAATGGAAGACACTGTAGGATTAGCGGATATGCCGGTAGGTGTTTCAGATGCTATCATCAACTTATTATTATGTATGATTTTGCTGCCGCCAGTAGCTGTTCTGTTTGACGAGATGCCAGTAGTACTGATGCCACAGATATGGTCAAGTAGACAAGCAGCAACAGGGATAGGATTAAATTGAAATGACTGGGGATCAAGAACTGAAGCAAAGCGACTTGTGAAATCAGAGAGCATTAGGCCTATGAGCTTTCTTGAACCGCTAAAATGGTGAAGGTGACACTCCAAATTTAGAAGTGATGGCAGAATATATGACATTGGCTGTGAGTCAGTTTGAAGAATGTCAGAGTAATTCGTGCACATTGCATAGTTTTGTGATAAAGTAAGTAGGTAAGTAAAATTTCTTTTACCGGACTGGCGCTTTCAAAATCAGGCTCAGCGGGTAAGTTGTGTATTTAAATCCAAAAAGACCTTTAGAAAATTTTCAGTATTTACTAACAATTTCAGTTCGGGAAATAATTTCAGTTTCTATTCAGTTTCAGTTTTAGGGTTGCCAATTTCAGTTTCTATTCAGTTTCAGTTCGGGAAATAATTTCAGTTTCAGTTTCAGTTTCAGTTAACTGATTTAAAATAATTTCAGTTTCTATTCAGTTTCAGTTCACTGAAATATCACTGCTTGCTGGTTACTAGTGGTTTCCGCCTGTTCTTCAACCGTTGTAGCTCGCGATGAAGCTGTACTGTGACTGGCTGTGGTATGATCCGCAGCAGGTGAATAAGCGAAAGCTGTTTCAGTGGTTGCAGCTGATGTAGAAGCAATCACAGACGTTTCAGCAGCCGGAACTGAAAATGACGTTGAACTGTGACAGGCGACACCTTGAAAAAGACTTCCCGCAGTTATTCACAGCTATAGGGATACAGCGAGCAGCCCCTCAGCCTTAATATGGCCCTGACAGCGAAGCCTCAGATCTTCTTAAGTCCAAGTTAAGCTTATTATGCTATTCCATCACAGATAAAGATTTCAGGAAATGTGTGTATAAAAATTGGGCAAATTTCAGGCATTGTTAAACAATGCCTAAACATTTCAGTCAATGTCGACAGTGCCCGAGTGAAACGGCTTATGTCGACATTTCCTAAAAGTTTCAGGCAATGTCAGCATTGCCTGATTTCACACTTTGACTGTAACATATATATATATATATATATATATATATATATATATATATATATATATATATATGCTGAGCCTGAGCTTCATATGGCGCAGTATTAACCACTTTAACTACTTGACTTTGAAGTTAGCTAACTTAACTAAGGCTTACTAATACTTAGCCTCCTAAACCACTTTAGAATTTTAGATCACATTATTACTGGAACGATCCTCGTCCCGAACTCGCCAGGTGGCGGGAGTGATGGGGGAGCGGAAGCGCGGGACGGAAGGTTCTGGGTTTTTTGGGTTGGGGTTGGCGTCCTTCCGGTTCTGGCGGTGAAGAGGTGAGGGACAAGAGACGAAAGAGATTTTGGTTAAGTTCGATCGTTTTGGTTGTAGGACTAATTCATTTTACGTTGGTATGTATAACACGTTGACTATCTGGAAAGCTCTCATCGAATATGCGTTGTATTATATTAAATAAGACATTGTCAAGGAAAAGAAGTTTAAGAGTGGTTTGTATCTTCTATAACATCGGACGGCTAAGTCCTCGGCTTTCAAGCGAGGCCTTACTCACGCGGAGCATAGATTAACGGAGCCATCGTGTAAAAGGGGGGCAGGGGTCCCCCCTATTCTTTTCACTGGTACCAGAAAACGGGGTGTTGTTTTCTTTTGGGATACGTTTGCGTATTTTCGGATATTTTGATTTTTGATTGTACCACCCGTTGGACCGACGCGTGGGTTTACACGGCGGCCATATTGCTTCATTGTCCGAACACGTGCGCTACGTGTAGAATTTATAGAATATATCATATCCACGCGGCATTCGTTCACAGTTTAGCATTTTATTGTATGTTGGACGGGGTTTCGTCCACGTTTAATCGATTTTAATCACCGCCGGTCATCGCTGACGGCGAGAGAAATTTCGGCTACGAGTTCGATATCACGATAGTATCGTAGTGACATATTTTTCGGCTACCGTAAAATCTCACAGATAACACGTTTTCTCTGTCTACCCGGTATTCTGCCCACAAATTCAAAAATAAATAAATAAATAAAATTAATTAAATCTTAGAATAAAATAAGCATAAAAGTCGGAAGAATTAACAACAAGTTAAGATGAGCCAGAATACGGTCAGTCGTAACACGGCACTGCCAGTGGACTACGTGACCACGGACGGAGCTGATAGCGACTCAGAAATCAGCTTCGACCAACAGCGAGTCTTTTACAGACGATCGAATAATGCTTCTCCTGCATCGTCGGCAGGCCTATCATACCATTTAGCGAGTCGGTACAGTCCACTCGTGGACGTGAGACGGTCGTTAACAGTCGCAGATACGCAACAACAACTGAACAATCACAACGATAGAAATCGAAATCTGTCGGGACAAAACGATACGCGCTATACAGTCGAACAGTCCGATGAGACACGGCGGTTAAGCGAATTTTTCGCAAATGCCGACCGTATGCAAAGGCGCGATGGAAATACTGACTGCGAGCTACCAAATAACATCCAGACACGTAAAAAAACTTCCGGCCGCGAAATGTTGGACACTTCAGAACAATCTCGCGGGCGTCCGACTGATAATTCTGCCACACAGATACGCGAGGAAGACTTAAACCGCGAAATGCAAAATAATACGCGAGTGTCGGGTGATTTTGTGGACACTACCGACGATACGCGGCATCCACGTGAACGTAACGCGGATACGAGGCAGCTGCACAATTTTTCGGCCGGCACCGGTGCACAACCGTGCAACCTGGGAATACCAAACAATGATCAGACCATACACACACTACCTAAAGATATGCAACATCGCAGCGGGCAATCAGCGAATTTCAATGGGACTCAAGCTTGCGGACGTGAGATTCAATTTGACGCTCAGCGTTTTGGCGAACCCCGGTTGACCGAGAACGATGTGCGGCGGTTAAGCGAACTTCTCAGGGGCGCCGACGACACTTCGGTTTGCGGCAGAGTAACCAATCGCGACCTGCAGAGCGAGACCCGCGAACGCAACCGGGGTTTTGGACGTGGCATGCCGAGTTATGCGAGGCAGACTAACTCTCCGTCGGCTAACTGCGGCGCGGCAGGAGTGCATTTCGGGAACGTCGATTGTGAATTACGCGATGACATGCGACGCGTCCGCGGCAATCCGATTCATCTCAGCGGCGCATGTTCGAATGACGATGATCCTAGCTACGGCTTTCAGAACAGCGCGCAACGGTTAAGCGACTTTAATACCGACGCGCGGAAATTCCGCGGAAGTTCCGCGGACACGCGAGGGCAAGACAGCCACCCGACTCGTGACGCTTTAACAAGTTATCAAGACCCGTCCCCACAGACGTGGCAGGGCAATAACGCTAGACCGACAACCGAGGACCACTACCCATCAGCTAAAAATAAAAGACATGCCATGAAACCGGGTAAATTCGACGGGAAAATGCCGTTAGAAACATTTTTGCGACAGTTCGACATATGTGCAAAACACAACTCATGGGATGACGGCGAGAAAGCCGATTATTTACAGTGTGCACTCGAAGGTAACCCGGCTCAGCTGCTGTGGGAGCATAGCAGTGGAAGCCATGTGACATACGACGGTCTAGTAGCACGGTTACGTCAACGTTACGGTGTTGATGGGCAAGCGGCCTCGTTCCGTTCTCAACTCAGTTACCGCCGGCAAAAAGACAATGAGTCATTGAATGATCTTTTACACGATATAAAACGCCTTTTGGCGTATGCGTTCCTTCGAAACGTCGGCCGCGACAGAAACGATCGCTTGTGATTCGTTCATTCAAGCCTTAAGCGACCGCGAATTGGCTTTCAAGGTAAAAGAGAAAGAACCAGAAACGGTTGACGACGCTTTCAAAATTGCAGTACGATTACAGGCATATCAAGAGATGCGAGACGACGAGCGAGATCGCATGCGTACGGTCCGCGATTCTAGAGAAGCTCGTTTCGATCTGCCGGCCAACTATGCAGTTGAACAATTTGGACAAATGTGGCAGTTAGAAGGAGACGATCAGCGCCAATGGCAACGTCCGATCGAGAATCGGATGGCCGTGCCGTCGTTTCCGCGGAAAGGGGAAAACCTCCCACCCTCCGGCGATGGACGTCCTAACAGACAGTCAGACAATTATCGGCGCCCGGCGGTTAGGTTCAACGAAAACGAGGCGTCCGCGAGATACGGCCGACAACAGACCGCGTCGAGTTCCAACGATATCTGGTATCCGGCTCCGCGTCGCGAAGATGGAACCTGGTACGTACCGAACGACGTCGAAAATCCGAACAACTTCACTACGGCGCGATCGTCACACGACGGTGGACGGCGGACAACACCTAATGACAGACAGACTAACGCCAACCAGTCTGAAGGCGGACGGCGTTGCTACGGCTGCGGCTCTTTTTCTCATTTGCGCCGAGACTGTCCACGAGCCCGCGGCGGCCAACGATTCGTAAGCCGGATAAACAATAGCACGTCCGGAGCGACTGCAGACGACCGTAATGCAACATCGTACTACCTCCGGACGATAATTAACAACCACAGTCTTCTGAGCCTCCTAGACAGTGGAAGTGACAGCAACATTTTACCTGCACGATACGCGGAGGGCGTCAGGCTTTACCAAACTAACAAGACGCTGCTCGTAGCTAATGGAACGAGAATGGACATCGTGGGCGAATGCATATTGAACGTTCGATTGGCGAACCAGGTATCAACAAAAATTAAATTCATCGTCTCGGAGACAGTCGCTGATGTCATTCTGGGGTCGGGGTTCCTTAGAGGTCACCAATGCCTGGTAGACTACGGCAGGGGGATTTTACACTGGGGCCGCCGCCGGATCCATCTAACAACGAAACAGGGTGCTCTTTGGGCCAGACGCATCCAAGTGGTCGAACCCATTGTTTTAGAACCCATGTCGCAAAACTTGATACCGTCAAAAGTTCTGATCGGCAACTCGGCGGGTTTACAGAACGGGGACTGGTTGTTGGAAAATACCCAGATACAACCAGGGGTCTATATAGCCCGATCTGTATACGCGGGATCCGCTTCTGACTCCGTTGTAGAAATTGTAAATTTAAATAATCGTCCGGTAGATTTAAGAGGCGATCAGGTGTTGGGTGATTTACAGCCGGTCGAGGTGGCGTCAACCCTATCGAGGACCGTGGGGGAGGGAAACCCAGACTGGGGGACCCGGGTCGGGGAGATGATCAGAGATATCCCCGAGGACGTTTCGGACTCAACCAAATGGAAATTGGGAAATTTACTCGTAGAGTACAAAGACGTTTTTTCGCAAAACGAGTTTGACCTGGGGAGATGTGACGTCTTCCGTCACACTATCGATACGGGGGACGCGAAACCTGTAAGGCAACCCCTCCGACGCCACCCCCCACACTATCAAAGAATAATCGACGACCACGTCGACACTCTTTTAAAACAGGGTGTCGTTGTTCCGGCACAGTCGGCATGGGCCTCGAACGTGGTCTTGGTCAAAAAGAAAGACCAGACCATGCGTTTTTGCGTTGATATGCGAGCCGTGAATTTAGTTACAAAATTCGACACGTACCCCCTGCCTCTAATCTGCGAATGCCTGGACTCGTTGGCGGGGGCGGCCTGGTACAGCACGATAGACCTGGCCTCCGGCTATTTCCAGATCGCGTTGGACGAGCGAGATTCGGAAAAAACCGCCTTTGTTACTCGTCGGGGGGTCTACAAATTCACGACAGCGGTCATGGGACTGAAAAATTCTAGCATGACCACACAGCGTAATATGGACATCATTCTATCTGGCTTGAATTTTCTGTCCTGTCTTGTTTATTTGGACGATGTGATAATCTTTTCGACAGACCCGGAATCCCATGTCGACCGGTTGCGGGAAGTTTTCGGCCGCCTCCGGGCCGCAAACTTGAAAATAAAACCGAGCAAATGCCGGCTGATGCAAAAAGAGGTAGCCTTTCTTGGACATCGCGTCTCGGCGAACGGAATTTCGCCGGACCCGGAAAAAGTGTCCAAAGTAAAAAATTGGCCGGTGCCGCGAAATCTTAAAGATGTCAGGTCATTTTTGGGAGGCGTTTCGTACTACCGGAAGTACATCCGCGGGTTTAGTGAAGTTGCGTTACCTCTGACGTCGTTGACGCGGAAAAATCGTCCGTTCTCATGGACCCCGGAATGCCAGAACGCGTTTGAAAAACTGAAATTAGCGTTAATTTCGGCTCCGATTTTGGGTTTGCCGAGGGATGAGGGACAATACGTCCTCGACACCGACGCTAGCTCGGGCGCTATAGGAGCTGTACTGTCACAAGTCCAAGATGGCGTCGAGCGTGTGGTAGCGTATGGGGGACGTACCCTGAATAATCACGAAATGCGATATTCGGTCACACGGAAAGAACTGACGGCAGTCGTATATTTCGCGAGGGTGTATAAACCATACCTTTTAGGCCGTCATTTTTTGATCCGTACCGATCATGCAGCTCTCTCATGGTTACTAACGACGAAAGAGCCGCTGGAGGGACAAAACGCGAGGTGGTTGGAATACCTCGGCCAGTTCTCTTTCGATATAGAACACCGCGCTGGAACTAAGCACGGAAATGCCGATTTTTTGTCCCGTCCCCCAGCGCACGGTTACCTCGTCGAGGAGGAACCGGTGTCTGAACCGATGACAAACTCTCCTGACCAGTGCGTGCTGGAGCAAGTTCTGAGTGTGTACGCAGTTACAAGAGGAGAGGACTCTACCGATAACTCTTGGGGCTGCTTGTTGCAGCGGGTGAGAGACGCTCAAGCCGCCGACCCCATCGTCAGTCAGCTAAGACAGTGGGCAGTAGAGGGACCACCCGATTTAGAACCCCTTTTAGGAGAAGGGTCAGAAGTCAAGACCTGGTACTTCCAGAGGGAACAGATCGAGCTACGGGACGATCTAGTCTATCGTCGACATCCGAGCGGCCTACTGCAACTGGTTATTCCGCGTTCGCTCAGAACCGAATTTCTGAATTTAGCACACTCCGGAATTTCCGGCGGTCATCTGGGCGTGCGCCGCACGCGATTCCAGGTCCGGCGCCGCGCCTACTGGACCGGATGGTCCCGCGACGTTAAACGGTTCGTCGAGTGCTGCGAGCGGTGCCAGCGCTACATTCGCCGACCGCTCCCGCACAATGCGGAAATGTTGAATATCAAAGTCGGCGAACCGAACGAGTTTTGGTCGATCGACCTGACCGGCCCGCATGTGACCAGCCGCCATGGCCACCGTTATATATTCACGGCCATGGACTGTTTTACGCGTTATGTCGTGGCGATACCGCTTAAAAATCAAGAGGCATTGACGGTCGCGAGAGCTTTTTTTGATAACGTGGTGCTTCGATTCGGCTGCCCGCTTCAGGTGCTGTCCGACAACGGCCGTAACGTGGCCGGAAACATGTTCGAGGAACTCTGCAAGATGCTCGGCATCGACAAATTGAGAACTACGGCATACCGCGGCCAGTCGAATCCGTACATCGAATGCTGGCACAAGTCTCTGAACAGTTTGATGGCGAAATGCCTCGACAAGTCGCACCGCGACTGGCCGGATCAGTTAACGCTCGTGACCTCGGCGTACAATGCATCCGTTCATGAAATAACACAGTACTCACCGAATTTTTTGACGTACGGCCGCGAGTTGCACATGCCCATTGACATAGTGTACGGCACACCGGCGACAGAGAAATATGACGGGCCGTGCGATTTTGTGAATGACCTGCACGCGCGACTAGAAGATGCATATACTAAAGTGCGCGCGAATTGCGGTGCGGCTGCAGAGCGACGAAGGAACAAATATTTCCGGTCGGTAAGAGACCCGAGATTTGCAGTCGGGGACCGGGTCTGGTTATACGTTCCTCGACGACGACAATCGCGGTATTTCAAATGGGAAAGTTTGTATAGCGGCCCCTTTGAAATAGTCGCCCAGACCGGTCCAGTCAATTTCCGCGTGCGACCCGTAAGCGGCAGAGGAACAGAACAAGTCGTCCACGCGGATAAGCTGAAGAAATGCCGTGCGTGGGTCGGTGACGAGGTGACGGGACTAACCGACGGGACGGTCGGACTGAGTGAGGGTAATAATACCGCCGTGATGGATAGACAGACAGACACGGACGCCGGCCTAAGGGCAGGGGAAATTCTCCCCGACCGGCCTCGCAGGTCGATTCGACGTCCGTCGAGGTTTCAGTGAACGCCTACTCACGTCGGGAGATGGAGATTGCGGGAATCTGTTTTTGCATGTGTTTTTAAACGCTTTGTTTTCTTTTCCGTTCTTATTTTTCGTTCTCATACTTTTTTCTCTCTCCCTCTCCCTCACGCGTTACAGTGACGCGATGCTCTTTTGCAGAAAAGAATGCCAAGCCGGACCAACCCGCTGAAATGCCTGAACTGTGCGGCGACGTTCAATTATGTCTCCGCTTTTCAACACCATTTCGACATGGTCCACGCCCCTCTACTACGGAGGGCCGGACCCACCGCCTCAGGGACTCGAGGGACCATCCCTCCTGGACGACGGGACCGGCGCTCGCGAGGCTCCAAGCATTCGTTCACTTCGCGGGCTCCGGGCATGCCACCACCGCGACGGCACCCACCCCCCGTGTCTGGGACGCCTTCGCCAATACCTCGGATGCGCTACATCCACCCGAGGAGCAGCGTCTCTCAAGATCCTCCTTCCTCTAGCCCTCCCGGACATCACGAGGACTTGCCGAGATTCCCCTGCCTCTTCGGCTGGGGTGCATGTCCGGCACGTTTCCATTCTATTCCGGCTCTGGTGGCCCACACGACCCGAGTCCATCAACAAGGCGCTGATACGAGCGTTCCGGGGACGCACCACACTACTACCGCGCCTCAACTACCGGAGACTCCCCGCGACGCCCAGGCCATGGTGGCCATATCCAGGGCGCTGGACCTCCTGTGGGCCTGGGCCCCCCTAGCGTCGATCGACGTCATGGTGGGGGCGGCGTCAGGCCTCTTTCCCTCCATACCGCTCCCCTACGTCAGAGGGATAGCGGTGTTCTTTCAACGCCTCAGCCACCAACCTTGCACCCCATTCCCACAGAGTCCACGCCATATCCACCGGCCACGATCACACGCGATGAACGCGGAACGGGCCCGTCGCCACCTCACTTTTCCCACTTCACCACCAGCGCGCCACTGGACCTCGTCGCCCCTGCTGGCGAAGACTATCACATGGAGGTGGAGGACGCGGACACGGAGATCACCGACCGCGAAGCCGCGGCACTCTTGGGCCCTCCGTCAGAGGATGGGGACACCGAACCCGGTATGGTTCCTCCTCTGACACCCACACGTGCTGAAGCGGCACTATAAGCCGCCTCCTTTCCAGCAGATTCAGGGGATAGAAGACTCCATTTTTCTCTCCTTCGCTGTTTTACGTAGTATAACATTTATTCTTTCCAACATTTCCAGTAATTACTGATGGTGCTAGAATGTTTTTTAGTTGATTCTATATACGGTAGTGATAGTTTTACTTATGATTTGTCGACTTTGCTATTTTCGTCACACATTTGTATTAATCGACCGTAGCAAGAAAATTTTTTCTGTCAGGATGGGGTTCCGGGTTGATTTTTGCTGCTTCGGAACGATTTTTACGGGTATCCTGTTATTTTAGTTTTGTTCGACAGTGCATTTTCGTGCCAAACCTTTTCAAAGATTGGTACCATTCGATGATGTATAGCTGTTACAAATGGTGTTCCTTAACGGCTCATTGTGCGTAGCTTTATCTTAAACGTATTTCTATCTTTTTGCCGCCATTCTTTTCCCCTTTACAGCGTTTGTACTTGATGATGATGAAGATGACTCCTAACTACTGTGCACGCAGGTTTTTAAAAAAAAGACGATGTTTGTGAAAAACCACTAGCAGCTCTATGTTTAGTTGTGCTACCAAGTGACCGGAACACTCACACTTGTGTTATATGCAAACATGTCGGGACGTTTTTCCTGTTTTGTCTTCGGATGTTTGAGTTTTCGTTTACTTTTGTTTAATGATTTAATGTTTTTATAACCAGTATTATTGTATCGCAAATGTCTTCCGTCGATACCACACCCCCCCGCCCCTGCGTTACATCCTCGTCGCGGGGACGCGACACTTGAGTGGGGAGGCTGTGGAACGATCCTCGTCCCGAACTCGCCAGGTGGCGGGAGTGATGGGGGAGCGGAAGCGCGGACGGAAGGTTCTGGGTTTTTGGGTTGGGGTTGGCGTCCTTCCGGTTCTGGCGGTGAAGAGGTGAGGGACAAGAGACGAAAGAG